>BJCM01052444.1:790-14514 GCA_018326385.1 Flaveria bidentis | reverse complement strand
AGTGTTTTACACTTTGTAGTTAATTTCAGCATCTCAGCGAAACTAGTTTCATTGAACGAAAGTTCAACAGTGCTTGTGGGTAATTTACAAGCGAAATTGCTGCTGAAAGTATCATTGAACAAAAGTTCATGCTTGTTTCGTGCGAACTTGTCGGCGAAACTAAGTTGTTTTAGGCATTTGGCTAGCAAACCTGCTGCCGAAATTTCCAGCGAAACTATTGTCGGCTCAGCGAAACTAGAGTTCACAGCGAAACTAGCTCTGCAAAACTATAATTTCGGCGAAACTATCATTTCTTCAGCGAAATTCGAATGTTAAAGATGACTTTTTCCCCCTAGTTGGGATTAATTGACCCCAGTTGCTAAGATTGTCTAGCGTGTCATTTAAAAAAAGTATTTTTCCCGGGGGAGAATTATTCTAAATTTTTTGGGAAAAATATTTTTGGGGCATTTAATTGTTTAAACAAAATAAAAATAAGAATGGCTTTTGCAGAACTGATTAAATCCTTCGAATCTGATGATCTCATAATTGCACAATGTCGGTTTGATAATTTTGCAGCTTTAAAGAATGAAACGATGTCTGATTTTGTTTATCGTTTTCTGTTGGTGGCAAGTAATCTAAAGAAGTTTGATGCCCAATTGGGAAATCATGAACAAGTTCTAAGATTGCTTGATTCCCTTCCATCAAAATGGAGCTCACACGGCAAGTCGATTAAAAGAGATAGAGGTTTTCGGGATTACAAACTAATCGAAGTGATCAACAAACTGAAAGAAATGGAGTTGGATATCAAACGTCAAGAGTACTATGAAGCAACATATCTAACTCCAAAGATCACTTCAAACTCCAAAGAGAGATTAGATTCTGGCACCAATTCCGATGGTTTACCGAAACTTGGAACTGAAGAGGTACAAGAGGAGCTTAAGCAGACATCAATAGGTAAAGGTGGAGCTGAGTTGAATGCTGAAGTTTGTGATGCTGAGAAGGAAGATGAATGGAAGCGAAATACCAGAGTTTGCAACTGTGAGAAGGCTCTTACTGCTGAAAGAGTCATCCTAGATCTTCCATACGAGACAGTTCAGGATATGTGTTCTTCTGCTTGTAAAATTCGCTTATTTGGTGTGTATAAAGCTAATAGGTTACTTTTAGATAACCAAAAGGAGTTAACCACCATAAACGCAGAACTTAAAAAGAATTAAGCCAAGTATTTCATAAAATTAAATGAAACTTTAAAAGAAAATGATCATTTAAAACGAACTCTTCTTAAAAAAATGTTGAAATTAATCTTTTAAACGAAAGAGTCACTTTGGCTGAATTTGAAACAAGCAAGCTTAAAACAAAGCTTGATAGATGGACCATATCTGGAATGAAACAGGAAGAGCTACTGTGTAAACAGAGGGGAGCTAGGATTAAAACGGGAGTGGGTTGTGGTGAAAATCCATACGTCTATCCTCCTCCTAGAACCCATTTTTACTCTCCTATGCCTCAACCTCATCCATCTAATGATTTGATTGAAGCTGCAGAAACTAATAGTTTAAATGCATGTTTAAGCAACGTTAATCTTAAAGAGGTTAGAGATGTGTAGGATTCTCCTGTAGGTTTGGGATTTCTCAAGCAGGGATCTGATAAGAAGATTAATGATGATTCTACCTCTGATGCTCCAAAATCAATATCAGTTGCTTCTCCAACCTTCTTCAACAAATTCAAAACAGGTAACATTCCTTCATTTGTTCCTGTCAGGTTTGTCAAAGAAGGAATAGTTGTTGAATCGTCAGGCAATCAAAATCCTATAACCGAAGCCGACGCAATAGGAGGTGTCAATCAAGATCCTTTGGAAGTAGATTTGTGTATACGAGACTAGATAAGCTCAGATGATGAATCAAACACAGAGGAGCGTTGGTTCCTCACAGATCAATATATCTCCTGACATTGTCAAGTCTCAAAAGCTTCCAAAAGCTGAATTAAGACCAATACGGATCTCTTCTCCAAATGCAAAGCATCCCAGTCAATCAGTAAAGATCTCATTAACTGCTTAGCATGGGAAACTTCAGAACAAGCAAGAATCTGCTACAAGCTCCAAGCAATCCTCATCACCACCTGCACAACACGAGACTACAAAGAATCAAAAGCCATTCAAGGATTTTTTTGAGTGTGGAAAAGAAGGTCATGTGGTAAAGAAATGTCATCAAAGGCTTGCTATGAATGGTAAAGGCAAAACAAATTGCTTCTCCGAATGTAAGTCTAAAAAGAATGTTCCAGACGGTAAAGGCAACACGGTTTGCTTCTCTGGATCAAGAGGTAAATAACACACATCTTTGAATGGTTGGATGAAAAACCCTCTATCCAAACCTTTTCATGTGAAGCCGGTTTCACATGATACAAAGATAAAAATGACCAAAGCTTCAAAACCAAATTCTTTTCCTTCTGGTCTTAAACAGAAAGTGATTTCCAAATTTAATTCATTCAAATCCAAGTTAATTGAACCAAACAAATTTGGCAAATTAAAAAGAATGATACAACAATCCCCGATTGTTTAAACGGTTGTGTGCAGAAGTTGTTACTTATCTTGATGAAAAAGGAACTTCCAGGACTACGATGGCCTAGGATCCCCTTTCTAACTAATTTGTTAATGAGTGTAGGAACAATTCAGGAGGACTGTTAGTAATCCGGTTTACTGATAGGGATTGTTCATAATTCAATTTGAGGCGGAACAAACAGGTTAAGGTCATGGTATTATATCCACAATCTGGATTTTTATCTGCATTATCACAGTTCTCACTTCACAATCACTACATATTTCTTGATAATTCATTTTTATTTTGATAATCGGTGTAGTTTGGAAGACCTTCTTTGATAATTTTTTATTTTTGTACAGTTTTATAAAAAAAAATTAAAAATAAAAAATTAAAAAATTAAAAAAATAAAAAAATAGAAAAAAATAAAAAAAAACAGGTTTGCAAAAATAAAAATTTAGGGGGAGAGTATAAGTAAATAAAAATGAAAAGAGAACTGGGAACTTGATTCTTGATTCGAGATGATTGAGAAATGATTGTATATGTTCTTGAAATGCTTGTTTTTGCATGACTTGCGTTTTTAAAATGAAAAATGATTCTAACTAATGTTGTTATCTGATTTACATCTTATTTTTAAGTGCAAATAATAGAAAAACAAACAGATTCTTTAATGATATGCTTGGTAGACTCAGCCTGAAGAATAAAGTAGACAACAACATCATGATTTAAATTAAAATATATGCTTAAGGACGTCTAGATTTACCAATCATTTCTGAGTCCCGACAAAAATTGGATTGAGAAATGATCTTTCACCCACCATGATACAAATCATATAAGCCATATCTTTGAGCTATGATTGGTGTATTTATGTGTCTTGTGTTTGTGCTAATCTCCTCTGCTGTACGGTAGTACTGACCTGGAGTGATGATCTCCTTTGCTGTACGATAGTACTGACCTGGAGCTCTCAGCTCACGCTCAAAAGTCCTCCGACACGAGTCCTAGTCGTTGCGCTGCGGTACGTGAGTATAGACCTGGAGCTCTCACCATTTTGGTCTAAGTAGTGTCAAATCATCTAAACGATGAATTCATCACAGAATGTAATATTCTATCAATAATCACTTGCACACTAATGCACAAGCCTTGCTCTGTAAAGATCGTTAAAAACTCAAGAAATCCTGAGGTTGGGTGAGGGTTTTTTCCAAATGATTGTGGGGTCCTAACATTCTAAAGCATCTAATCGAACCTTAACAAATCATATGTTGTTTGTTGAAAAAGATAAGGCATGGGTTTAAGTGGACAAACATACCAGCAATCGTAATTGATCTGTTTAAGAATTTCAAAATTCATTCAAAGACTGTGATTAGATTCAATTATCAGTGTGATCTCATTACTTGTCGATGTTTAAGTTCATCTTTGTGCTAAAGTATGTCTTGAGGATGTGATCTCATGATCGATTCAGTTCTCATTTAAAAAAACAAATAAAAAAATTGATATATAAAATAAAAAAATTATAATAAATTTTCATTTCAATTTTTTTTAGGTCTTCCATATTATGTTGTTTCAATTTTATCATTTTTCATGCATTTCACAGAAATTGCGCATAAACGAACACGGTTCGCTTGTTTTTCACACACAGATAAACACGGGTTTATTTTGTTAAAATGAAATGATCTAATTAGAAATGTCGAGATTATGTTTGTGAATGTGTTTCAGATTTTTGCTTTCAGTGATGGTCGATCATCAGTTGAGTAGTGTACCCGATCAGAGAACCTGTTCCTCAAGTTTGCAGAAGATACCGAGCTAGGAATCCTTCTCCTACATCTTCTGAAGCACTCAAGATTAGAGATTTAAGAAACCTGTTCCAATATTCTTGTAAAGCTTGTACTCGAAAAGAGGGAGCATATAAATAGGGGGAGCTTATGAGATGAAAAATCTTTCTCATCGGATTCAGAAAGATTCAAATTGAAGATCTTTCTATTGTTGACTTCTCGGTGCTGATTTCGTTTGAAGACGTTGATAATGATAGACTAAGGGGGAGTATTGTTGGAGCTGTAAAAGATAGTCTATATTATCAACACAATGAAAGTCAACAAAAGTCAATGTCACGGTCAAAGTCAACAAAAGTCCAACCCGACATGTTCGAGACGAGGAACCGATACAAGATGTTGAAGATTTAAATGACTAGGAGTTTTATTGTAATAAATATATTTTATGTGAACAAAATATATTTTATCGTGTTTTTAGTGATTTTTATACTTAAAATGTAATTTTGTATTAATTAGCCTAAGTCTAGGGGGTTAAGTGCAATTAGTGAATATTAGTCTAGACTATAAATAGGTTAATTTTCATTAGTGTTGAAATGGTTGAATGACCAATAGATTGAGGGATTACTTGTAAACATTATTTGTAATCTTATTGAATATCAAAGGGGTTTTAGTGTGATTATTATATTTTGATCTATATTCTTAAGGGTTCACACACAGGGGGAGTTAGTCTATGTGACTACTCCATACATGCGATATGTGCAATATTGGGTCCTTGTCGCTTAACCCTTGATGATATGGCTTTGTACTCAAGAGGGGGGTTAAGCATACGACGACCAAGATAGAAGTGAAAAGATAATAAATGTACAAAAAGTGCGATAAGTACGAAATGTGCGAAATGTATGAAACGAACGATGAAAGAAGATAATAACTATCACCTTGATGTACATATGATGTATAGTAAATAAAATGTTTTAACAAATGAAAGGTAATATAAAGTTTTATAAAACTAGAACTCACTCAGCAACGTTGACTTTTTATGCATTTTCCAGTTGGCAGGTAATGGTTGCTGGGGATGGCACGGGCGGCTACTTGGCCTGTTTTGGATGGCATCCATTTTGTATAATGATGATGTTTTTGCATTGTAATGCGAACAAATGATATTTTGTAATTGTTAACACTGTTGTATTATTTTACAAAAGCAATTATTTATATGAAATGAAGTGATGGTTTAAATTCATTCCGCTGCAATGTTTTAATTAAGTTAATGTATATCATATGTTTTATGTGCGATGATTGACCAGCTGTGAGCGTCCCGGGAACGGGGCCTTACAGAAGTCCTCAAGCCATAGAAGAAGCAGCCTCTTTCGAAGTATAAAAGGCTTTGGAAGAACTTGTTCTTCCGAAGCCAATTAACCTTCGGAAGATGCTGCTATGAACCGGTGGAAATAAGTATGGTTCTCTGACACTCCGCTGCAGACTTTGATACTGCATGGCCTTTTCCCAAAATGTCATGTAGTTGACCATACTTTATTCCACTGTTCACCTTTGTTTGTTAGTACAGTTGTTAACTTTAGTTGGTGACAAAAGGTAAGTCATGGACATGTCATGACAATCATTTCTTAGATAAGATATTATCTAAGATACCTTAACTATAGTTTTGTAGTATCTTCTTTAGTTATAGGATTCTAGTTGGTATCAAAGTATAACCGGCTTGTAACGCCCGGAATTTTTCCTTGAAGCCGACGAAAGAAGAAAAGAAATAAAGTCTAAAGTCGAGGGACCAAACTCGCTAACAGGAGAAACTTGGATGAGTGGAAGTATAAATAGGGAGGGCATTCCACACCCTCCCCATTCTTGCCATTTTCAGTCAAAGAGAGGGAGAAGAGAAGGAGAAAAGAGGAGAAAAGTTTGGTTCGGTTTGATTCGAGGGTGGAAATCGACGTGTAGCGGGTCAACTCGAAGCTCTACTTGACGAGATCGTTTATGTGAGTTCTAGAACCCCTCTTTTACACGTTTTTGAATGATTTTGGGGTTGGAACACATCTGAAAACCCTTTTTCGAGTTTTTGGGTGTAAACCCGTTTATGTATGTATGTGTATGTGTATGATTCGTCTGGGGCTTGATTTCGGGCTTGGTTGTGCTTGAATGATGTCGTGGTATGCTTACCTAAGGTTTAGAATGGTTGATTTGAGCTTAGAATGAGTTTGGAAGAGTTTAGAGGCCGAAACCGCCCGCTACAGTTCGGGATGAACTGCATTCTGCGCACAGCTAGCTATGTGACTGGAGTTCCATGCGACTGAATGGCATGCGACTGGGGGCCATATGCGTGCAATAAGTGCGACTGAGGTTCATTTGTGCGACTGAGAGCCATACGCCTGAGGGCTATGCGACTGAAGGAAATGCGGATGAGAGTCATGCGACTGAAGGAAATGCGGATGAAGGTCATGCGACTGAAGGTCATGCGACTGGAGTCCATGCGCCTGTGAGTTGTGCGATTGAGGTTCATTCGCATGAAAGGTGTGCTACTGAGCGCCATTCGCATGAAGGTCATGCGACTGAGGTCCATACGCCCGGATGCCATGCGATTGAGGTTCATTCGCATGGAAAGCATTGGAGGCTATGCGATTGGAGGCCCATTCGCCTGAGTGCTCTCACACGCATGGAAGACCATGCAACCGAATAGGGTCCATAGGCTCGAATGACCACAGTATTGTCCGACTTTCGGAAAGTGCGGACTTTGGCTTGGACCTTCGGGGTTGTAGATGATGTGATGGGCATGGATGATGCAAGACGATGTATGATGACGAGCTGATGATGATGATGATGTGTGATGTCGTATGATTATATAATGTGATGCGCGCGATTCGTGTGATGATGATACCGTGTGATTGTACATGTTGTATGTTATGCATGATGTATGTTATGGGTGTGCGATGTTGCCTTGTGTGATTGATGTTGTATGTTTTTATGTTCCTTATTATTATGAATGATTGTCTTCCTATGGTTTGCATTGAACATTAATGAATGTAATGAAAGTATTATGTAACGTAAAGCGGAAAATAATGAAAAGAGGAACGTAATGAATGAATGCAAGCATGAACGAATGAATGAGAGTATGGATGGCTTGCAAGAGGAAGAAAGGAGGTTCACGACTCATTGAGAGTTGTTAGCTCAACTGTGTGTGTATTTATAGCGTGCGATCTTGGCTAACTCATAAGGGGAAATAGACACAGTGGGAGTTCAGTTTTGGTAACTACTCCGATACGTGCAATGTGGTATTTACTGTGTGCTATGTAGTGCGTGATTTTGGCTACCTCATGTGGATTATGTAGCGTGCGATTTTGGCTAACCCATAAGATGGCGTGCGATTCTGGCTACACCCCAAGATTTCTCACACACACAGGGGGAGTTGTCTTGGTGACCACTCCGTTGGTGCGATTTGTGCGATATGTACGATGGATAACATGAGGGACTATAGACACAGTGGGAGTTCAGTTTTGGTAACTGCTCCGATACGTGCAATGTGGTATTTACTGTGTGCTATGTAGCGTGAGATCTTGGCTACCTCATGTGTGCGATCCGTGCAATATGTACTTTGGGTACGATGATGCAAGGGTGCGATTTGTGCGAAAAGTGCGATATGTATGAAATGGATGAACGGAAGAAATGATGTTATAAATGAAGGAAACGGATGAAAGATGTAACGAACGTAAAGAAGATAATAATTATATTATCTCTGTGTATGTATGTTGTGTGATAGCGTACGAAATTAACGAATGGTTTTAACGAAAGAAATGTATGTTTTATTATAAAACTAGAACTCACTCAGCAACACTAACTTTGATGTGTTTCCAGTTGGCAGGTATGATTGCTGAGGATGGCACGAGGCGGCTACTCAGCTATTTTGGGATGGCATCCATTGTTATAATGCTTTTGTAATGAAATGTAAAATGATATTGTGTAATGAACGCTTGTATTATTTTGCAAAAGCATTTTGACGAAATGAAAATGTTGTTTTTAATGTTTCCGCTGCAACGCTTTTATGAAAGATAATAAAAATTTATGTTTTATGTGCGATGAAGGACCAGCTGTAAGCTTCCCGGGAACGGGGCCTTACACGGCTGTAGGTGATAGTATATATAGTTTCTCATTGTAACTATTGTATTATGCTTGTAAGAGTTTTAGAAACTTTGAGTTGAGAAATAATATATACAAGTACCTTGAAAATTATTTCTTTGAGTTATTAAGTTACTTAGTATATTATAATCAACTCTTTGAGAGATTCTGCTTCATCATAACCGTGTGAGTACAAGTGAGTTTGAAAGGAAACCAAGTGTTTAGTGACATATATCGATCATATTGTTGGTATCAGAGCTTTTTAGGCTCTTGATTGTGTGATCTTACCATCCAAATCAACTTGTTTTCATTTCTTCCTTCACCACACTCTAAAATGGCCCTTATTCAGAAATTTGAAGTTGAGATGGGGACGATGACTAAAGCACCTATCATCACCCCTAAAAACTTTAGACAATGGATTAGACGCATAGAAGGTTTCATTAGATACCTTGATGGTAAAATGTGATTGTCTCTCGTCAATGGTCCTTACAAGCCCAAGGTTGCTGCACCTGGAGGAAATGGTGCCATGATCGAGAAGGCTGTTGAAGACTACTTTGATGAAGACCGGAAGAAGATGGACATAGATAACAATGCTATGACGGCTCTTATGACTGTTATACCCAACTCCATCATGGTGGGGTTTGAGCATTGCAAGTCAGCTAAAGAGCTGTTTGATGCACTATCACAGATGTACTCTAACTCCAACGATTCCAAGAAAGATTCACTCAAGTAACAGTTTGAAAACTTTACCTACATTGCTAGAGAGACCCTCAGCCAGCAATACTTCAAGTACATGGATCTTATTGCTTCCCTTCGGTCATTGAAATTTATCATTGACTTGAGAGACCTCTCAAGGAAGTTCATGAGTGCACTCCCAAATGAGTGGACGTTCTACCATGACTCCATCAAAAGGACAAAGAATCGGAAGTCCCTCACCATGACTGAACTATACGACATTCTTGATGTATACCGTGTAGAGATGGAAAACAAGAGGGGCCATCCGATGAGCAGAGCCTCAAGCCTTCCTGCTAGCAATGCTTTAATGGTGAAGGCTCAGGACCCAACCAACCTCAGCAGTACCTGACTTACTCTCAATAGCCATCCTTTTCAATAGGACCCTACATCACATTTACTGAGAGTCCAAGGTCTCAATAGGCTCAACAAGGTTCTTTCCAGGATAGTTGTGCCTTTATCTTAGGAAATGGGCACTCTTGTGATCATCAGTTCTGCTTTGCTAATCTAGTGTGCTTCAGCCCAGATGATGTGGAGTGTGCGGACATAATCCAACAAATGGCTCTGCTTACCTACAAAGCAAAGAATTTCTTCAAGAAACCTAGAAGGCAATTCCCTCAAAACCTAACCAGCAACAAGTTCGGGTTTGAAAAAACCAAGGCAAAGTGTTACAACTATAACCAACTTAGTCATTTTGCTAGGGAATGCAAGGCTCCCAAGTCAAATCCGAGAACCTCTCATGCCTCCTCACAAGCCTATACACCTAAAGCCCCTGGGAAGTCAATTGAAACAATAGTTGTAGCTCAAGAAGTTGATTGGAGCTTTATGGTACAGGATGTGACTCCTAATCAAGCACTCATGGATGGAACAAATGACAACAAGGTATATGAACATCTCTGCACTCCAGCTTGTATTGCTAAAGTAAAACTATATTAGGACTATAATATGGAGATTAAATATGATATTGAGTCTTTAAATATTTTAAAATCTGACTTTAAAATAGCTGAATCTGACTATCAAAGAAAAATTGAAGAGTTAGAGAAAATTACCTCTTTTAAAACATGAACACACAAATAACAAGACTCAAATAAAAGATTTAATATCCAAATTGTCTGAGGCTCAAGCCAGGAAGCATGTTATTTCAGAGAAAAACTTCCAAGCCATCCTTGCATCATCCTCTCACTCAAAACTTTGTTATCAAAACAAAGGTAGGTTAGGGACCAATGAAATTGCTCCCACCATACTCTTATGAGTCTATTAGACAACCAAGGTGTGGTACTGAAGAGCAAGAGATTCCATCTGTTGACCCATCTTCTTATGAGTCAAAGAGTGATACAAGTGTGGAGACCATCATAGGGAAGATCCAGGTAAACCCTACCCCTCTACCAGTGATGACCAACCTCTTAACACCAAACCTAGAAGAAACCAAGCTAAGGCAGCCAGAAAAACTGCTAAAAAGTGGTTGTATCAAAGGTGAAGATTGACCCAAAGCAAAAGGGTGTGTTCATCTCAGCTGGATTCCAGGTGGTGGGAACTTCTGAACCTGTAAAAGTGTGTAGTACCAGCACACCTATCCAACAAATGGATCAAAAGGGAAAAGGGAAAGATTGCTGTTGAAGACAAAAAGACCAAGAAACAGCAGCCTTCATATTCGCAGAAGATTAACATTGCATGCATAATATGTGGTATGCAAAACCACATGGCCAAAGATTGTTATTACAATCCTGCTAGCACATATTATGCAAATAATGTTAAGAAAGAAGGAGTCGGGGAAGGTTTCTCATTTGTAGCCTATCAAATGGTCCAAGTGATGAAAAAGGGAAAGCTTGCTTCCGAAGCAAGGTTGCTTTCGGAAGAAAATCCTTCTTCCGAAGGGAAAATGGCTTCGGAAGCTAAAGTTGTGAAGACTCAGAAAGCCAAGAGAGTCCCCTTGAAATCATCCCAAAAGAAGACTGCTTCAGAAGAGAAGGTGGTGAAGGCCTCTTACAAGAAGAAAGAAGCTTCGGAAGAATGTTATGCTGCTCAAGCTTCAACAAGCTCATTCTCTATGATCAACCAAGGGATGGAATGGAAGATCAAAGAAAATGCTGCAGTCCAAGCCTCATCTTCACAAACACTTATTGAACCCCCATGCATTAATTGGTTCAATAAAATCCTCAATAGAAGAGCCCAAGACCAACAAGGCTTGGGTTTCTAATAAAAACTAAATTTTTTCACCTTATGTGTAGGGACATCCATATGACAAGAACAATTATATGTGGATTGTAGATAGTGGATGCTCTAGACACATGACCGGGAACAAATCTCTCCTTCAACAATTTAAACATTTTGATGGAGATCCTGTTCAGTTTGGAGGTGAGGCTCGAGGATACATTTCTTGCAAAAGGAGTGTATCCAACGGCAAGTTAAAGGTTGACAAAGTACAACTTATAGGGGGAGTTTTTTGGATCTTGAAAGCCTGGTGCAACCAAAACCAAATACTTAGACTATATTTAGTGCAACTTATAAAAGACTTCCGAAGCTAAGTATGGACTTCCGAAGGAAATGGAGTTCTTCCAAATACAAAGTGCAAGATCATCTTCCGAAGGAAAAGCTCAAACTTCTGAAGATAAAGTCTTCTCTTCCGAAGTTCAAGACTTAGAAGAGTTTAAAGACAATGACTTCCGAAGAAGAAGTCCTCAAGCCACGGAAGAAGCAACCTCTTCCGAAGTATAAAAGGCTTTGGAAGAACTTGTTTTTCCGAAGCCAATTAACCTTTGGAAAATGCTACTATGGACCAGTGGACATAAGTATGGTTCTCTAACACTCCGCTGCAGACCTCTGATACCGCATGACGTTTTCCCCAAAAGCCATGTAGTTGACGATACTTTATTCCACTGTTCACCATTGTTTGTTACTACAGTTGCTAACTTTAGTTGGTGACAAAAGGTAAGTCATGGACACGTCATAACTACCATATCTTAGATAAGACATTACCTAAGATCCTTAACTATAGATTTGTAGTATCTTCTTTAGTTATAGGATTTCAGCTAGTATCAAAGTATAACCGGCTGTAGGTGTAGTATCTTCTTTAGTTATAGGATTTGTAAGAGTTTTGTAAACTTTGAGTTGAGAAGTAATATATACAAGTACCTTGAAAATTATTTCTTTGTGTTCTTAAGTTACTTATTATATTATAATCAACTCTTTGAGAGATTCCGTTTCTTCATAACCGTGTGAGTTCAAGTGAGTTTGAGAGAAAACCAAGTGTTTAGTGACATATATCGATCCTGTACTCTTGAAAGCATAGTAAGATCAAGGTCATTTCTTCCTTTATGTAAGATCTCGTTTCTAGGTTGCCTTACAATTGGATTTGGACATCATAAATACAAGTTTTTGCACCAAAATGTTTTAAACTATAAGCAACAAAATTTAAACATTGCCAACCATTCAGTCTATTGCATCAAATTAAATGTTTTTAACTAACTATAAGAATCTATACTAGGATGACGGTCTTTAACAAGATGCTAGGTAGCTCCAGAATCTATGCCAAGCTCGCATCGTTATTTGATATACATACTTGTCAAACTAATATATATATATATATATATATACACACACACACACACACACACAAAAGTAAATGTTGTTGAGCGAGCTCTAGTTTACTTATCAAAATATTTAATCAAACTTTATATTATCATACTTTAGTTATGATTTGACTTAAACGCTATTTTCATACTTCATCAAGTTTCTATACTTTATTTTTTTCTATCATACTTTATCTGTGTGCTTATAATTAGGTAAGACTTCGTTAACTATTTATGTGTTTATTGTTTAACTATAATATAATATTTCTTTGTCTTTACTTTAGCTTTATATTGTTGTAATTAACCATTGCTCGTGTAATACATATGGTTTTATTGTTGTTTGTCATTACACAAGACTGCTACGTTCAAACTTGAAATAAATCAAAATCTTTGTGCTTAAAGACTCAAATAGTAGCATAGTAATTGTCCTTGAATTATCAATTCAAGTTCTTTATCAATTCACATGTAAACTGTAATGTTCTTTACTTTTGATAATTGAAGATCTAATTAAAAATTTGACGATGACAATTGTTATATTGAACATTACTCTTATATTTTCAAACAACTTGTCTAATTATGAACAAGAGAATTAAATATGATTATGCATAAAGTCAGAAAGCTATTTTATAAAATTCACATGTAGTGAGACAAAACAATATTTTCGATATTATAAAAAATATAAGGATGATAAACCGTTTAAGCTAATAAAACTTTTATTGTTATAAAATTGACACTTCATGAAAAAGGAAATATAATTTTCTGATAAACTATGATTGCCCTAAAATAGATTGTAATCGTTAGTTTAGTTAACTTTCAACAAAATAAACTATAATTAGTACAATGTAAATCCAAAGAAAAGTAATCCAGTTATAAAGACTTAATGATTAGCACGTGCATAATAATTTGATCCAAAAGTTCTTGCTCTCCTTGTCAACGTCTTTTCTAGATCTCATGCAAGTTGTTCGATATATTTCTGTAGAGGAAGATAATATATATATATATATATATATATATATATATATATATATATATAT
>BJCM01052439.1:967-26856 GCA_018326385.1 Flaveria bidentis | reverse complement strand
TGATCATCCTTGTGTTATGCTTATGGCTATGTTGTCGTGAATATTGACTAACACGACACAAGTCTCCATTTGTGTTCGGGTGACGTCATGACACGCTTGTCATCATACTTATATTGCTTCTCTAATGTATACCATGTGTTATGACGATCCCGTCTCGTTACATCCCCGTGTTTCCGCTTTAGCGGGGGTGTGACAATATGTTATAACTGTAACCAACTTGGTTACTTTGCCGGGGGATGCAAGGCTCCCAAATCAAATCTGGGAACCTATCAAGCCTCCACACATCCCACTTCACCTAAAGCCATCGGGAAGTCAACCGGACAACATACAACTGTTTTAGCTCAAGAAGTTGACTAGAGCTTCATGGTGCAGGATATGACTCCTGCTCAAGCATTAACGGCTAGAAGTGATGAAAGCAAGGTATATGAACACCTCTATACTCCAGCTTTTATTGCTAAAGTTAAATTTTATTACGACTACAATATGAAAATTAAATATGATATTGAGTCTTTAAATATGCTAAAATCAGATTTTAAAAGGGCTGAATCTGATTATCAAAAGAAAATTGAAGAGTTAGAGAAGAATCTATCCTTATTAAAACATGAACACACCAATTGTAAGACTCAAATCAAAGATTTAATCTAATTGACTGAGGCTCAAGCCCAACTTATCACAGATGAGGCTTAAGCCAGGAAGTATGCTATCTCTGAGCAAAACTTCCAAGCCATTCTTGCATCATCCTCTCACTCAAAACTTTGTTATTAAACAAGGGTGGGTTGGGAAACAATAAAATTACTCCACCACACTCTTATGAGACTATCATAAAACTAAGATGTGGGACTAAAGAGTAAGATGTTCCATCTTCTGACCAATCTTCCCATGAGTTAAAGAGTGATACAACTATGGAGACCATCATAGGGAAGAACTAGGTAAATCAACCCTCACTCTCTAGTGATGATTAACCCCTAACCACTAAAGCCAGAAATACAGGGCTAAGGCAACCAGAAAAATTGCAAAGTAAGTGGTTGAGTCCAAGTTGAAAATAGACCCAAAACATAAGGGTATGTTCATTTCAGCTAGATTCCAGGTGGTTGGAAACTCTGATCATGGAAATGTGTGTAGTACCAACACCTCTGTCAAGCTGAAGGATAAAAAATTAAAGGGAAAGACTGTTGATGAGGAAAAGAAAAGCAAGAAACAACTGT
Source organism: Flaveria bidentis (assembly GCA_018326385.1). Lineage (NCBI taxonomy): Eukaryota > Viridiplantae > Streptophyta > Magnoliopsida > Asterales > Asteraceae > Flaveria > Flaveria bidentis. Next base: position 25,651 of record BJCM01052439.1, on the reverse strand, counting down.
CCTCAAATTCCCAAAATATTAACATTGCATGCATAATGTGTGGTTTGCAAAACCATATGGCTAAAGATTGTTACTACAATCCTGCAAGCACACATTATGCAAATAATGTTAAGAGAAAAGGAGTCAAAGAGGGTTTCATATTTGGATCTTATCACATGGTTCAAGTGATGAAAAAGGGAAAACTTGTTTCCAAAGCAAAGTTGCTTTCAGAAGAAACTCATTCTTCCGAAGGGAAAATAGCTTGAGTAGATGAGGCTAAGAAAATTCAAAAGAACAAGAGAGTTCCCTTGAAACCTTCCAAGAAAAAAACTACGAAAGAAAAGGTGGTGAAGACTACTTCTGAGAAAATAGAAGTTTGGAAGAATGCGATACTGCTCAAGCTTCAACAAGCTCATCTACACTTATCAGCCAAGGGATGGAATGGAAGATCAAAAAAGATGCTACAACCCAAACCTCTTCTTCTTAGACATCTATTGAACCCCCATGCATACATTTTGGTTCAATTAAATCCTTATTATTAGAAAATCACAAGACCAATAAGGCTTGGGTTTCCAATGAAAACTAACTTTTTCACCTTATATGCAGGGACTTTCATATGACAAGAATAATAATATGTGGATTGTGGACATTGTATGCTCCAGGCACATGACTGGGAACATATCTCTCCTTCAACAATTTCAACATTTTGATGGAGGACCTTTTTATTTTGGAGGTGAAACCGGAGGATACATTTTAGGCAGAGTTAGTGTATCCAATGTTAAGTTTAAGGTAGGCAAAGTAAACTTTGTCAAATAGCTTGAACACAATATTTTAAGTGTTTCTCAATTCTATTATCAAAAGCGCCAAATGCTTTTCACAGAACATGAGTGCATTATCCTAAAGCCTGGGATGACAATTCCTTAGGAATTGGTGCTTCTTAGATCTCACAGAAAAGAGGATATGTACAAGCTTGATATGAAGAATGCTTCCACACTGGGTGAAGTATCATGCTTTCTTTCCAAAGAAAATGGTGATGAGTCAACTCTTTACATTAAAAGAATACGTCATGTTAATTTTATAACCATGAACAATTTGGTTAAAAAAACTTGGTACATGGTGTGCCTAAAAATGATTTTTTCTACAAGGATATCTGTGTTGCATGTCTAAAAGGAAAGTAACACAGGGCTCCCTAATAAATCCAAAGAAGTTAACTCTACCGTCATTCCATTGCACTTATTGCACTTGAATCTATTTGGTCCCACAAGTATAATGAACATTGGAAGGAAATCACATTGCCTTGTGATAGTTGATGATTTTACTAAATTTACATGGGTATTATTTTTAAGAACTAAAGATGAAACTACTGTAACTTTAAAATCTTTCATTCTTAAATTAACAAAATCAAATTGATCACAAGGTGAAAATAATTAGAAGTGATCAAGGGAATGAGTTTGAGAATCAAGTTCTTGACTCCATCTGTAACTCAAAAGGGATTTCCAGACAATATAATGCTCCTAGAACTCCTCAAAAAATGGTGTTGTTGAGAGGAGAAACAAGACACTTACTAAGGTTGCTAGGACTATGTTAGCTGATTCAAAGCTGAGTCTAACTTTCTAGGTAGAGGCAGTCAACATTGCATGCTATACGCCTAACATAGTTCTTATAGTTAAGCCCTATGGAAAAACCCCTTATGAGTTATGGAACAAGAGGCCACCGTTCATTGGCTTTCTTCAGTCCTTTGGTAGCAGGTGTACCATATTTAACACAAAAGATAATTTGGCAAAAATTTGCTGAAAAGTTGGATAATGCTATCTTTGTTGGATATTCCTCCAACTCTATTGCTAATAGAGTTTATAACATCAAAAATCAACAATTTGAGGAATCTTCCAACATTTTTGTTAATGAGCACACTCCTTGTATTAGGGGGAATGGACCTGATCAAAATTTTGATTTAGATTTGTTTCCAAACTATTCTAAACCCTCTTGTGAGAATGTTTCAACTAGAACTAGTACTCAAAGTAATTCTAATGATGACCAACTGTTTGAGTTACCCAGACCTCTTCCAAGTTCTCCAAGAGTTGCTAAGAATCTAGCTCCAACAATTAAGAGATTTGATAGTATGACTATCTCAAGAACTAGTGGAGCTTCAACAAGTTGTCCACAAAGTGAGCCTCAAAACTCATCAATTGACAACTTAAACAATGCACAACACCAAGATGATGGAAACAACGTTTTTAAAGAACATGTAATTGTTAATGCTACTTCACAGCCAAATAATACTAATGTTGTCTCTCCTTCATTCAATGAGTCCTCATTGAATAAACGTGAGATATCAGCTGGTCCAAGTGTTCAAAATCTTGAGAAGAATTTTTTAAATCTAGATCTCTCCATGCAGTTGGATGTGATCTCTAGGCTCAGGATTCACAACACTCACCCAGCTGAGAACATCATTGGAGATGTTTCTAAAGGTATGAGAACAAGAAGACAAGCTAATAATGGAAATGTTTGCTTGTACTCATGTTTCCATTCTTAGATAGAACCAAAAAAGGTAGAAGAAGCCTTAAAGGATAGGAAGTTGGGTTGAATCAATACAAGAAGAGTTACTTCAATTCAAAAGACAAAAGGTTTGGAACCTATGTCCACTACCATCCGGTTAAGTACCCATTAACACAAAGTGGGTGTTAAGGAAGAAGAGAGATGATCGAGGCTTTATTATCAAGAAAAAAGCAAGACAGGTAGTTCAAGGATACACACAAGAGGAGGGAGTTAATTACACTGATGTCTTTGCATCTGTTGCAAGACTTGAGGTAATGATGATCTTTCTTGCTTATGCGGCATCCAAGAATTTTACAGTTTACCAACTTGATGTTAAGTGTGCGTTTCTATATGGGGATATAGACAAAGAATTCTATGTATGCCAGCCTCCAGGATTTGAAGACCCACAACATCCCAACTACATGTGGAAATTATATAAAGCTCTCTATTGGTTACATCAAGCACCTAGGTTGTGGTATGAGACACTGTCTCAATTTCTCCTGAAGAATGGTTATACCAGAGGTACCATTGACAAGACTTTATTCATAAGAAAGTTCGAGAATGATATTTTGCTTGTACAAGTCTATGTTGATGATATCATATTTAGTTCCTCAAATTACCAGATGTGTAAAGACTTTGAGAGCATTATGAAGAAGAAGTTTGAAATGAGTTCCATGGGAAAAATGGACTTTTTCCTTGGAATTCAGGTAAAACAAACAAAGGAAGGGTTCTTTATCAATCAATCTAAATATGTCAATGGCATTTTAGAAAGAATTGATATGAAAGATTGAAAGCCAGCATAGACTCCTATACCCAAAAATCATAATCTTTGTCCTGATTCTAAGGGGGAGGATACTAATCAACATCAGTATAGGGCAATTATTGGATCTCTGATGTATCTAACATCAAGTAGACCTGATATTATGTTTGCAACCTACATTTGTGCAAGATATCAGGCTGCTCCAAAGGTGTCTCACCTAGTTGCTGCCAATAGAATCCTTAAATATCTCAAAGGAGCTCCAAAACTTGGTCTTTAGTATCCTAGGAATCAAGACATCAATCTCTATAGCTACACTGATAGTGACTATGTTGTGTTAGGACCGTTTATGTATGGAGTACTAACGGATTTTGAGTGAGACCATATCAAATAGTGCGGAATCCTATTTGATTGCCGATCCAGTAAGTAAGAACGACAACCTGATGGATCTAAAAATGAAACAAACATTAATAATTGATTAGAAATCGATAAGGAACGAACTATGAAGTTGGATAGACTGTTTAGGACGCTCTGGACGGCTAGGGTTTGTGAATATCTTAAGTCTTTTATTTTTCCACGAATTATGTGGTATTTATAGGTTTCTAGATTTCATTCGTACGACTGAACCATTAGCATGGTTCATTCGTGCGACTGACTCATGTGGTTGATTCATACGCACTACTAAAGGTACAGTCGTGCGACTGAATCAATCTTATGTCTCAGTCATATGACTGATCCAGTCTCCTGGTTCAGTCATGCGACTGGTCCATAAGTATGATTCATTAATGCGTAAATAATCACCCAACTAAGTTGAACACATTTCTCAATCCTTATTGAGTTAGAATCATGTACAACAACCTCAAACCTATATATGATGTTCATACATATGAATTATACCAAATAAAATAATATGAAATACTCAAAGACAAATAAACATCAAAAGCATATCATATTTCATTAAGTAGTTACATTACACATGTGTAAGAAATAAAAGACTTTTACATTAAGAACATAAACTAGGAACATGATGTATAAACAAACTCCCCCTTGGACCTAGTTTATCCTATTTTCTAACATTCTTCACATGCTCTTGGAATTTCTTGTACTTCTCTTCTTTAGTGACTCCCGCGTGTATCTCAAATGCAAAGCAGAGCCGTATAACATGTTGGAGTTGTAGAGCTTGTACAATATCTTGCGTTTCATAGAATAGTGGCCACTTGTATAGAGTGTAAACATCTTCAGAAGACAAATTGGTAAGCCACATTGGGTAAAATAACCTGATAGTCTCTATCTTCCCTTCTTTGTTCAGAACTATGACAGCTTCCCCCATCCTCCAGTCATAATACCACCATTTGAAGTGTGGAGTAAAGTCCTGAGGCATCTCCCGTAAAGGAATCTTAGACATTGTGCGTGGGGGAATCCACTTCAACACCATCTTAGGCCTTCCAGATATGGGATCAACTTCAGTCTTGTGAATGAACCGCTTAGGTTGTTGAGGTCTGAAGTTTACCCATCTGGTGTGGTATTCTTTCTTCAATGATTTCTCAAACCATCTCGACATCTTCCTCGGGTTGGCATACAAAAGATCTAAACATGCCAATCTATTTAGCTCAAAACAAGGAAGAGTCCTCAGATCATGTGGATATCTGAAGTACTCAATCCCCTTCTCTTTTTTCACAGCATATACATCCATATCTTCAAAATAGGCCAAATTGATGATCTTGCCTGATACGTTCTGATGTTTTTTGATTCTGTAGAGTTTGGTGTAGGCATTCATCTTTGGAGGTGCACGTTAGGGCTTCATCTCTAATAAACAAGCTACCCATTCAGCCTTCTTTATATCAACATTAGCATTTGTAGCTTGGGCTTTACTTTCATCCTTTTCTTTCTCTTTCTCTATCTCATCCAGCTTTACAAAAGTATAACTACCAAAAGTTTCACCCAAGTCTGGGATAACGTTGCCCTGAGGGTTAGTGTACTGAGGATAATAGTTAGACGTGACATCCTCAATCTCAATCTCATCCACATCTTATAGCTCTTCATCAATCAAAACATCTACTACTGGAGCATCTTTGAAAAGCTCATGTGGATTAAGTCTAAACATATCAGCAAGCTGCGCGTCAGTCAGATCATGAATGATTTCTCCTTCTTTTAGAGTGTAGCTCACTGACCGTCTTATAATCCATTGCAAATCAAGAATCATGTTTAGTTGAGTCTTGACTTGCTGAAGGGGAAGAACATCATAATCATCAGCCTGTGGGGCTTCATTCTTGCCCTGATCATATGTCTCTTCAGCTGGAGCTGCGGAGGACGTGACTCTTTTGGAGTGGCTCTCTTGTGCTGCTTGAGTTGAGGCTGATACAGATGCATCACCTTCTTGTTCATCATCCTCATCCTTATCATCTCCTTTTCCCTTTCCACTTCCTCTAGCTTCCTCATCATCATCATCTTCCTCTGATTTATCATCTATCAACTCATCCACATCATCTTCACCATCATCTCCATCATCTTTAATCTTCAGGGGCTCACCCTTTGTTACCTTCAACCTTAGTATAAGCTTTTTCTTCTCCTTCTCCAACCCCTCAATCCTCTTGACAGATGCCATCACAAGCTCATTTTGAGCCTTTAGTGCATGGTGAGCTCGAATTAACGCTCTCTCATGAGCAGTGTTCTTTTCTGTCAGCTGAGCAATCTGCTTGCCTTGGGCGGTATTGACTGCCATCAGCTGATTCATCTAGTTGGCTCTCAGATCATCTGTAGCTAGTAGCTTTAGCACCAGTCTATTTAGGCTCGCCAACTGTTCCTCTAGCCCAACAATGGGTAGAGTAGAGCCTTGTGTAGGTGGGAATTGTGTTGATGTGCCAGCTTGCTGAGTAGTGGGTGTAGTGGTGGATGTGGAGTAGATGGGAGTAGGAATGGAGGTGTATTGTGGTGTGAATGTATGAGTGGTGGTGGGAGTGTCAGTGGCAGTAGAGGTGGTAGTGTGGGTAACAGTAGTGGTGGCAGTGGTTGTGGTGGTGGCGGTGGCAGTGGTAGTGGTTGTGGCTGTGGTGGTGGCAATGGCTGTGGTGGTGGAGGAACTGATCAGGGTAATCTTCTGCCTCTTACCCTTCTTGCCATAGGGATGAGCCATCCTCTTCCTCCTGGAACCCTTGGTTATAGGGGCTCCCCCTGAGCTGATCGGCTGGTCGGGTGTGTATGTTTGATCTGTGACACCAGTATCACCTCCCTTAGAACCAGGATGGCATCCACCAACCGCCTCTTTCCCTTTCTCGGTAGCCACAACCCGGCTCCCGATTCTCTTGGTGAGAGGCTCATCATCAGACCCATCTTCTTCATCTAACATGAAATCTTGGTGGAAAGCAGTCTGCTTAGATCCACCCGGTGCAGCTGAAGTACTGTGTGGAGGTGGTAGATATATAGTAGATGTGTCGGTGGCCCGTGATTGACTGGGGCTAGCATCTCCACCACCTTGACAATCATCAAGGTCGTCATCATCGTCGTCCTCTTCATGAGTGGGAACCACTATGGGCTCAACATCTGAGTCACTGTCATCATGATGCCACTTCTTACGAGAGGGTGCCACGTAATCCTCGTAGGCCAGATGGCGAAACAGTCTCCTGACCGGGGGCTTCACCTGCTTCCCCCGGTAAACCTTCATCCTTCCCAGAGTGATGTCATCCATCACCTCTAACATAACAGCATCATACTTCTCCTTCGGCAGCAGAGGAAGCTTCTCATCTATGATCATTTGCAGGAACCTTGGATACATGCAGAACCTTTCCTTGCCCTTGGCCTTGATGTTCTCTATCAAGTACGAGAAGAACATGTGAGAGAAACTGAATGGGTGATTCAGTACCAGTGCAACGTATGCATTCTGGATTTGGTTAGACATCTCATCAAATCCTCCACGTCTGGAGGCTATGCACTTGAGGATCACATGTGCCAGATACTTGTACTGGGGGCATATGTTGTTCTTATTCAGTACGCCGACATTGATGTCACCAGCGTACTTGATCCTCAGAAAGCAACCACAAACAGTCAAGGGATGTAGATTGGTTGGATGGGTTCCGTCTTCCCCCAAATCCAAGAGTCTCCTCGGGTCGTCTTCACAAATCTCAATGTCTTATCCGAAGATAGAGCACCGGATACAGTGGGGCTCAATGAACTTGTCAACTGTGGCACTTTCCCAGATAGCGTGTTGAATAGATCGGTATGGTGTGCATGGAGTAGAAATGACCTTGTAGATCCTTGATCTACACAGGAAGGCAATAATCCCGATGAACTCAGAGGCATTCCGAGATGCAGCATCTAGATGAGCACAAATATTGTGCTTGGTGCTCATAGTCCATCTCTCAGCCATATTGCTGCAACACAAGAAACATATACATTAGATTTGTTCATAAGAGATAATAGTTGAATATTAGCTGATTTTGATCAACTGGTTCAATTGTGCGATTGAACCATACGACTGAGTTTAGATGTTGATCAGTCGTATGATTGAGCCTGTGACTGAATTTAGTTGTATGCTATGCCACGCGGTTGAGTTAGTCATGCGACTAAGTCACTGATTGATTCACTCGTGCGATTGAATCATGCGCTTGGCTCAATCGTGCGATTAATCTTCATATGGTGTGTCTATTCACATCTTGCTCTGTTCGACACCATAAATTTGAATCTATGTCAAAACGTTACATTACACTTAGTGTTTAGATTCATTAGGTTTGAAGGGACTCGAAATAACACTTAGTGTCATTTAAATCAACATTTATGTCCGTTTAAGTGGTCTATTTTAGAGTATTGTCCCGGTTCTTGGTTTTAATCATTTTCGGTCATTGTGGTTTCGATTAATCCATTCTTTTGATTAGATTTCAGTTTCAAAGTACCTGAAGATGAATAGAAATCGGTTAGTATCACAATCGGAGAAGAAACACAATAATCGAAAATTTGGCAGAGTGTATGTGTATTAGGCGGTTTTGAGAGTTTTGAAGGGTGGTAAGGAATACGATTGACTGACCCCCTTTTTATACCTTTTTAAGTTTCAGTCGTGCGACTAGACCCATACGCATGATTCATTTGTGCGACTGGACCCATACGCATGATTCATTCGTGCGACTGGGGTTCAGTCGTGCGACTGACCCAGACTCCTTCATCCAGTCGTACGATTGGTTCATTCTTGTGATCCAATCGCATAGTTGACCCATACTCATGGTCCAATCGTGTGATTGGCTCATACTTATGGTTCAATCATATGATTTGTTCATACTTTTGATTCAATCGTGTGATTGGCTCATACTTATGAGTTTGACTTCATATATTTTCTTACACTCAAAAGTTAACTTTTTATATAACATTATGACAAATGATCATCTCAGACATGACCTTTTTAACCGAAAATCATTTGATCATCTCAGACGTTATCCTTTTAATTGAGAGTCGATTGGTCACCTCAGACGTGACCCTTTTTAATTTGTGATTCATAGAGTTCATCTAGTTATATAGTCCGACATCAACTCAAAGAAAATAACTAAAACAGAAACAACTTGAATTTAAAGCAAAACTAGACATATATTTGTGTTTTTGGTTTGAGGTGGATTGAAATCTTTTAGAAATCATCTAACCGATTTTTCTTCCTGAGCAGAACAACTTCGACTTAATTTAATCATTTCTTGAAAGATTCGTATAGAATCATACAGGTATATCATAATCATTTGGGACCCTTTTTTATGTATTTGACTACTAAATTCTTATTTGTTTAAGAGTCAATAGCACTTTCAGGAAATCATACTAGAACTATAAGATACACATAATGATTTTGACCGTCGAGAGTTGCAACCATGATGATTGTCAGTATATGTGTCCACTTAGATCCATACATAGATTTTTGACTCACATTGGTAATAAATTAGGTTAGATTATTTCAACAAGCATTTGTGGATCCCACACTTATATGGTAATCAATATTCCTCAAGAGATTTTTGTGTGGTCTACGGGTATTTGACAATAAGAAACTATTCTAAGAGCTTTCAAAGAGATGCCAAGCCTCAGGTCAGTCCCATCGCATAGTAAAGAGGAGTAAACAACAATGAATTCTATAATATTTAGGTTATGCTTATCCTCAAGTCAGTGCCATTGCACAGAATAGAGGCACACAACCTATCTTCTTGTTAGAGCAATTTTTTTTTCTATTGCACTTAACGCACCAACAACATTAGTGTGCTTAATAGTTTTTCCATGTGTTGTGCTCATTTTTATGGTCATCTGCACACATTTGTGGCATTTATTTTGCTCGTCACCCCTTATTGGAAATGCATTGATTGTGTTAACTAGGGATAAGATGAAAACCCACATCAAGTTGAACAAATTAGTTTGAATTTGATTCACCAATAAAGTCTACTCATTTATTGTGTTGAATCTACCGACACATCATATAATGAACTAGCAACCCCTAGGCCTACTTTCTCTATGTTACCTCAATAGCAAACTAGTTTACTATCATTTTTCCTTTATTTTGCTTAGACTTCTCAGACTTATAATTTGGGTATAGCATTTTGATCATTCAATCCTATTGATGTCCCAAACAATTTGTTCCCTGTGTACTATCATTTTCCATAGTTTTTGAATCAGTATCACAGATTTGATTTCTTTTCTTTCAGCTTATCTGCCCGCCCTCGTTTCTTTTAAGTAAATAAATAGTGAAACTAATTAAATACTGAAACTAAACTATTCTCTCCCTAAAATTCTAAAACCAAAAATGTTTTTGTGTTTTTGGATTTTTAAAGACAAGAAAATAAAATAAATAAAAAATAAGAAAATTTTGGCGGACTAAGAACTCGACTCTTCTGAAGTCACATCACTTTTCTTTTTCACACCATTGACCTCCAAAAGATATAAAAACTGAGGTTTGTCAAAAGCTTTTGTGTAGAGGTCGGCGCGTTGAAAATCCGTATTAATTTTAGCAACATCGATTAATTGCTTTTCAAAACAGTCACGTATAAAGTGATATTTAATACCGATGTGTTTAGTTTTTGGGTATTGGACAAGATTTTTAGTGACAACTATTGCAGCAGAATTATCAACAAAGATAGGGGTGTTAGAAAATTTCAAACTGTAGTCTCGCATTTGCTGTTGAATCCAAATGATTTGTGAATAGCAACTTGCAGCAACAACATATTCACCTTCACATGTTGACAGAGCAACAAATGTGTGCTTTTTACACTGCCAGGTGACTAAGCATCTTCCAAAGAACTGACATCCCGCAGATGTTGACTTGTAATTCATCTTGCAACCACCATAGTTTGAGTCACTATACGCTTTAAGTTCAAAGTCATCATCATGAGGATACCACAACCCGAGTGTTGGAGTACCCTTTAGATAACGAAAAATCCATTTTACCCCAATTAGATAATTCACTTTTGGTTTAGCCTGATATCTGGAACAGAGACACGTGGCGTACATAATATTAGGATGAGAGGCTGTGAGTTACATCAGAAATCCGATCATTCCTTGGTACATATTGGCATCTACCAGATCACCATTTTCGTCGGGTTCCACATCGTGGTTTGTGGCAAGTGGAGTCCCAACAACCATTGCACTCTCCATGTCGAATCGATTAAGGATATCTCCTACATATTTGGACTGATGCATGAAGATTCCATTTGGTGTCTGATCCACCTGTAACCCAAGAAAGAACTTCATCTCTCCTATGGCACTCATCTCAAACTCAGCTTTCATCATGGATTCGAATTCTTTACAAAATGCTTCATTTTTGGAACCGAAGATTATGTCATCCACATATATCTGTACCTGTAGTAAATCACCATCTTTCTCTTTGATGAACAACGTGCAGTCAATAATCCCTCTATGAAAACCATGTTACAGAAGATGAGTGGAGAGTTTCTCATACCAGGCTCGAGGGGCTTGATGAATCCCGTAAAGAGCCTTGTCCAATTTATAAACTCTATCCCGATGATAAGGATCCTCAAAGCCTTCGGGTTGACTCACGTACACTATTTCACGAATTTCACCATGAAGGAATGCACTTTTCACATCCAATTGATAAACTTTGATCTTCATGTAGGATGCATAGGCTAAGAAGATACGAATTGCTTCCATCCTTGCCATAGGTGCAAACACTTCGTTGTAGTCAATGCCTTCGACTTGTCTAAACCCTTGAACGACAAGCCGAGCCTTGTTTCTAATTATAACCCCTTGGTCATCTTTCTTACACTTAAGAACCCATTTAGTGCCAATCACCTTTGCACCTTTTGGTCTGTCCACAAGAGTCTATACTCCTAACTTTTTAAACTGAAGGAGTTCTTCTTGCATAGCACTAACCCATGCTTCATCATTTAAAGCTTCACTTACATAATTTGGGTCAAATTGAGACACAAAACATCGATAAGCACCATCATGTAGATATCCTTTTTCCATGACTGCGGCATAATCAGCTGAGTATAGCTGATTTTGTGTCTGAACTCCCGATAGAATATCCCCGATGATGTTGTCTAGGGGATGATGCACTTTAACATGAGTTCCGGGAGTTGTGGGAACAACTACCTCATTATCTAGATTTTGAATCCCAGGTCCAGTTTATGTGGCTGTTGGAGTATGGGGTTCAGAAGTTCCAGTGGCATCAAGATCAGATGCTTGTGTACTTTCGGTAGTGGGAACCTGTTCCTCCTGGTCCACGTTTGCGGTCTCAACTGCTTCATCATCAGAAGAAGACTCACTTACCTCAAGCTCTCCCCCTAAAGGGCTAGAAGTATCGTCTAATGGAACCGATAATGTCGAGTCCAGTGCAGGAGTATACAGAACATCATACATCATTCGAGCATATAACTTATCATCAGGATGTGAAGGAGGTAGATTGAAGTACTTGAGAAATCCATCATAGTCAAAGAAGAAAAAGGAACACTTCTACCTGACTCGTTGAGTTGTTATAAACTCTCTTGTCTGGTATACTATATCCGAGAAAGATACCTTCTTTTGCCTTCTCACAAAACTTCCCAGTCTAGTATTCTTTAACAGCATGCACGGTGCTCCAAATGGTTCTAGATACTCCAAGTTGGGTTTTCGTCATTGGAGCAATTCATAACATGTTTTTACATGACGTTTAACCACTAAGACTCGATTGAGAGTGTAGCATGCATTAGCCACTGCCTCGTTCCAAAATTCAATAGGCAGTTTAGAGTCGGCTAAAATTGTCCTTGCTGTCTCTATCAAGCTCCGATTCTTTCTTTCAGCAATCCCATTCATCTGTGGAGTGTAGTCGAAGTAAATTGATGAACAATTCCTTTCTCTCGCAAAATGCCTCCATCCACTGATTCTTGAACTCTGTTTTGTTTTCTGATCGAATCTTTCTTACTTTCAGCTTGTAGAGTGATTCCAATGTAGTGACTAGATGCTTGAATGATTAAAAAAATCTCTGACTTGGCTTTCAGAAACATCACCCAAGAGAATCTTGGGTAATCATTAGTTACTACAAAGCAGTACCAATCACCAGCAATGCTCTTTATGCTGACTGGGCCAAACAATTCCATGTGTAGAAGCTCGAGAGGAATGTCAATATAATTCACTTTCTTTGATTTGTGAGACCTCTTGGTCTATTTCCCATTCTTACATGCTACGCAAAAATCTGGGAGCTGAAAATTCTTGACTATAACTCCATTTACCAAATCATTCTGAACCAGATGATTCATTTTCCTTGGATTAATGTGTCCCATTCTCCTATGCCACGAGACTGAATCCTTTTCTATTGCATTTGACAAGAAGCACTAGGCAGTAGACTCAGTTATGGAGGCTTTTGATAGATCCAAGACATACAAATCATTATTTCTTGAGGCTGACATTCGAATTTTATCCTCCTCGATAACAAAATCCTTCTTCAACATGTAGCACTTCTTGTTGTCAAACACAACTTTGAATCCCATATCATAGATTTAGGAGACAGAAAGCAAGTTGTTTTGCAGTTGCTAAACGTAGTTGACCTTGTCAAACTTCACTTTCTCGTTTCCCACTTTGCCTTGAGCGGTGATGTAACCTCCTTCATTCCCACCATGATACATGTCCCCCTTTAATTTGCTTGATGTTGAAAAGGAGAGACGAATTTCCGGTCATGTGCCTGGAAGCCCCACTATCAATAATCAAGGTATTAGTGATAGCGCTGTAGCGGACACCCTGCACATACAAAGGAATTGATTAGTTCAAGTTTGGGACCCAAACCTTAACTGGCTTGGATGTCCAAGAAGTATCACACATCATGAACTTAACCCACTGTCCTTCAGAGGATGTGGGCACATCTTTCTTCTTTTTGTTCTTACCAACAAACACATTACTTGATTGTATCTTCCATAAGCCAGTTTTGTGTAAGGTCTGTTTGTGGTAACCCGACGACTGGCTTATGGTTTGAACTTTAGGTTCACTAAAAATTTTAGGTGTAACCTTAAAAAATCTTGGTTTTTCATCACAAAGTTCAATTTTCCTTTTAGGTGTCTGATAATAGGGACAATTTGGAGAGATATGTCCTCGTTTTCCACAACTATAGAAGGATCTTCCTTTGACAGTTTGAGGAAAGTTTTGATGTGAGGTTGAGTTTGGTCGGAGTTTGAGATTTTTCTAGTTGGGTTGTTTCTCTTTCTGTTTAGATGTTTCACCTTCTTTAACAAACTTAATTGTTTTGACATTTTGAACATCTTTCATTTTCATTTTATTAGGATTTTGATGATTAACACGTTTAGGGTTCATTGGATTAGACCTCTTAGGTTCTGAAATAGACGTTTGTGAACCTGACTCTAATTTAACCTTTTCAATTTTATCACCCAAATCCTCAACAGGTATCTTATCTTTTGATTCCAAAGTAGAATCTTTCTGATTAGTGACCGATTTCACAGGTTTACCCGTAGACTCTGGATCACTGACCAGAGGAGTAGACACCACATGATCCTTTACTGGGTTATTATTAGTTGGTCTACACTTAGTGTTTAAAAGGATTGCATGTGGTGGCGGTGCTACCTTATAACCTAGACCTTCCTTGTCATTCCGTTCTTTCACAAGGTTCTGAACAATATGAGAAGAACTTGCCAAACTATGCAGTTTTTGTTTTAATGATTCAACTTTGACTTGCAAAACTGCTTTTTCCTTTTTAGCTTTCTCCAAAGATTTTAAATAGAACTTGATGTCATTTGATTTATTTAAGGCAACAACCTCGGTTTCCCTAACATTTCTATCTTTTCTTTGAAGTTGCACTCATTTTGATTTAAAATACAATTTGCTTCAGTGCAGAGTTGTAAATCATTTACTAGATTATCATTATGTTCTAACAACCTAACAAATTTTAAATCAATACTTTCCCTAAATTTTTCACATTCAATACATGTATGTTTTTCAAATAATTTTTCTTTAGAACATACCTGTGTAGAACTAGACGAATCAGCCATCAAAGCAGTGTTAGACTCTTCGGTGACTGGAGATTCTGAGTTTGTAGCACTTAGCTCTTCTTCAACCAAATGATCAACGCCATTAGCTTCTTCAATATCTGAAAGTGTATGCTCAGCTATGATGTCTCCTTCACTTGCAGATCCATCATCCAATGTATCAACAAAAGCAATGTTTGATTCACCCTGAGAGACGAATCGGAAGGACCAGTCTTGTCCTTCATCACCTTGAGCAACCAAAGCCTTAGACTCTTTACTTGAAGATGAAGCTCCAATCTTATCATTGTCTTCTCGGTTGAATGTTGGAAAAGGATTTCCATTACCAGTAATCTTTGGCTTTATGCACTCATGTTTGAAGTGCCACCTTTCACCATAATTGAAACACGTGACTTTGGTTTTGTCAAATCCAAATGTTGTATCTTTAGTGGAAACCAAAATTTTCCCAATCTTTTTAACAAACTTCTTGGCTCTTCTAACAACACTAGCCAAAGCCCACATGATATCCATGCGTTCTAGCTCAATTTCATGAACTTGTTTGTAGTCCTCATCAACAAGATGATAGTATCCAATCTTACCAGCAACTAATTCATCATAAGATTTAAAAACAAGCGCTAGAAGGTCCATGTGCTCTTTAGCAACTTCCATGGTGACATTTCTGAGATTCTCGGTCTTCAACTTGATAGTATTTGCCTCCGGAACTATGTATTGGGTTCTAGATGACCCTGACGTTACGGTTCCTGATGTACTGCTTAGGGAAGGAGCAGAAGAGTTGGAGACAAATGCCATTTGTAGCGGTGCACCTGAAGCAGCCGGAGTTGGAACTGAATTGTATAGTGCAAGATTCTGAACACAGTATCCTTTCACTGACTTGTATTTCATACGTAGTTCTTCCTCCCTTAACTTCAAAATGTAATCATTTATGTCTAAAGTAGCAAGAGTGTCGTTTCGTCTCAGATTAGACAAAAATGGATCCCATTTGTCTAGCAGACCATCAGCAAAACTTGAGACTTTATCTTCCATGGATGTGGTCATGCCATGAGAGTGCAACTCACTCATCAGATGATAGAATCAATCAATGATATCATCCAAGCTCTCATTTCCAATTGGAGAGAATTTTTCAAATTCCTTCTTAAGAGCTTTTTCCTTCAGTGCTTTTAGAGTTGTATTTCCTTCATATCTCTTTTCCAAGGTCTACTATTATTTATTAGACTACTTGTTCTCAGAGAACTGAAGAAATATGTCCTTAGGTATAGACTGAGTCAACAAGGCATATACTTTCATTTTAGCATTATGCAGAGTCTTCTGGGATTCAATCATTCCCCCCAAAGTCAATTTAGCTCCATTAGCACTGACTGGTGTTGTGTAACCAGACTCAATGGATGTCCAAAGGTTTGGGTCAACTCCATTCAAATAGATTTCAAACCATTGTTTCCATCAAAAAGATGGTGGCTGCAACATCAAAAAGAAATCAATATTAGGAGGATATCAATTTCTTGGTGGAAGGATCATCTCATGGAAATTTAAGAAGCAATCTTGTGTCTCAACATCAACTACTGAAGCTGAATACAATACTGCTACTAGTTGCTATGCCCAACTGCTGTGGATTCAAAATCAGATGTTAGATTATGGATTCAATTTCATAAAGACTCCTATTCACATTGACAACAAGAGTGCCATATCCATTACAGAAAATTCGGTCAAGCACTCCAAGATAAAGCACATTGACATTAGATGTCATTTCATTAGAGATATTCATGAAAGAAATCTAATTAAACTAGTCAAAGTTGACTCAAAAGAACAATATGCAGATTTGTTCACCAAAGCGTTTGATGAACAAAGATTTAAGTATCTTACTACAACTATTAGGATGATAAACTTTGATTAGTCTATCTCCTTTGAAAACCTTTTTCAAAATGTGTCTTGTTTTTGTCATACAATCTAAGCCTTGTTACAAAAAGTATTTCTTCAAAATATTGCCAAGTATGAGTTCTTCCAAAGAGATACTAACCCTAAGAAGATATCTTATTCGTCTTCCGAAGGAAAATTCCTCCTCATTTAGTTCTTTCTTCCGAAGAGTTTTTAGCATCGGAAGAATATTTGATATTACATCAAATCTATTTTAGATGTTTGAAAACTTCTTCATTCGGAAGATATTCTTACTCTCGGAAGTCAAATTCTCTTTAGATGAAATTTACCATCGGAAGTAAGTTTGGCTTCGGAAGAAGATTACCCTCGGAAAAACTTTTACTCTCTAAAGAACGCATTACTGTGTAACGAAAATCTTTTGGGCCTCACTCTGTGAAAAGGTAAAGATTTTGTTAATGATGTCAGAATATATTAAATGGATTTAACCTTACCGCCCTTGTGACATCTACCCCAAATTGTCGCTTCACCTTATCCATCCGCCATTTCACCCATTTAAATACTTCTGACTTATCTCTTTTTACCAAATTCACAACCCTAAGTTTCCTTTGTCTTCACTTTTTCTCCTAAATCAACTTCATCTCCTCTGTAATTTCCCCATAATGGCACTAAACCCTCAGCACAACCAAGTCTCTCTCTTTGACTCTTCCAAGGATGTTGACTTCTCTGAAATCATCCAATTCCTAACCTAGCCCACCTACTACACATCCCTAACCATTAATCCCACAGTTTACTCAAACCACATGGCAGAGTTCTGGGGAAATGGTCAGCTTGAAACTTTGAACGAAGTCAGGGTCATTAGGTGAACAATTTGTGGCCAGGATTTGGTCATATCTGAACAAACCATGAGGGAGCACCTAGAGCTCCATGATGAGGGTTCTCCTACTGAATTCCCAAAAACGGATTTAGAAGACACATATACCCAAATGGGATATGGTATAGATGTGAGTAGGTCCATTGTCTACAAACTCAATTTCTCTTACAACTAGAAGTTTCTGCTTCACGTTGTTCTTCACTGTCTATCAAACAAGTCCATGCATTGGGATCAAATTACCTATAATTTAGGATGCATGGTTCATAGGTTTGTAAAAGGCCTCAGGTTCAACTATTCAAGATTTGTGCTAAACAACCTCAGAGGATACCTTCAAAGGGAGACATTTTATATGTATGCGAGGTTTATTTAGCATATCATCAACTGTAAGTTGGATCCGAAGAAACTTGTCTGTGCAGCTACTCTACCTATCCCTCACATGAAGCTAGCTATCTTCAAAGTGTTGAAAATAGTGTCCACCAACTTCACTAGAAGACATACTGCGCTTCTTCCAGGTATGATGGAGCATATATCTCCTGGTGACATCTATATTGACCCCACAGGTGATGAACCCACACAAGCAATAACCACCTCAATACCAAATCTTCCTTCCCATCCCATCAAACATACATATCAGAGACGCTCCAAGTGAACCTTCGTTCAATTTACTCTGATTGAACAAGTTCCCCTTGTTCAACCCAAAAAGGCTAGAGTGGAAACATGGGCTCCCACTTAGTCTGAGGTCTCCTTATCCTTCACAATTGATCTCAATATGGATATTGAGCCTCCTCATGGCCATGATGTTGATCCTCAACACCCATCTAAGGATAAATTGAGCCTAGAGAAACCTCTGATCTCTAGCTCCCATTAGAGAATCCAAACTGAGGTGAGTCCCACTGATGTGTAGGGGACTCATACAGATTTAGCTGCCACTACTGAGAGTGTCGCATTGAACTCTCAGGGCAGTGGTAATATCTCTAAAACTGAATCTATGACAACTTTACCTTTTGATGACTCTGAAAGAGACATCATTAAGCAACGGAAACCAGGGTGCCAAGAAACCACATCCGGTGGTGAGGATAAAGATACTAGGTATGTTACCTCATCTCCCCATGATTCTTCTAAAGAAGATGAGGGAAGTATGCAACTCACTATCACAGACCTAGTTTCTAAAGTCTCAAACCTTGAGTCCAGGTTTAAGACTTTGGAGGATAGGTTTGCCACTCAGTAACTTGAGATTGAAAATCTCAAGGCTCAACTAGCTGTGAAGTAGATTAAGAGATCTGTTTAGGCATGTACTGATCTAAGACTTTTTAACTTCTTCCTCTAGGTCATCAAGCTCTTAAGATGATACTACCAAAACAGGGGAGAAAGTTCAAAGTGAAACACATGCAGAGCACTAAAGCTTAAATCTTTCTACTCTATCCTCAAGATATCTTCATCAACAAGCAACAATTTTCCCCGAGCCTCCTCGTATCATTCTTCAAGTGGACCCAAGGATGCTCATAGACCTGAATAGGTTGCTAACCAAGTTCCTAATAGGATCCTCACTTGAACAAGATGTCGTTATGGCATACTTTGGAGCTGATGAGCTTCAAAGGTTGAATGCACCTCCTACCACCGAGGAAGGAGTTGGTCAACCTAAGGTCCACATTGAACCTGAGATTAATTCCAAAGGGGATATTAAGACCGATGGCCTAGCAACTAAATTAGTTGGGACAGGAAGTGCAATTCCTCTAACTTTCGAAGCTGAAGTACAAGCTGCATAAGGATTATCCTCTTTGTGTGATGATCTAATTATCACAGAGGTAGTTCTTGATCTGGCCTCTAAGATAAATAGTGAAGACTTTATCATAACCCTTCTCACACAAACACCTTCATCACCACAAGCTCAAATCACCACCCACCAACCCGAATCCTCTACACCTGAATCCCCAAAGACTCAAGCTTCTGAAGACATCAAAGGCAAAAGGAAGATGACTACAAAATAATTGCTAGAGGAAGAAAGGTTAGAAAAACTTAAAAGAAAATGTAGACTCCACACTATAACGCTATTAGCTGCAAGTGGCAAAGCATCCATGGCAAACCAGAAGGCTATCAACAACTGAAAAAGGGTGGAGATCATTAACAAACTTGTCAATCTCGGAGCAGCAAGTGAAGAAGTGCTCCTCCAACCACTTGAGGAGCTGGTGAGGTTAGAAAACGCAACTCTATTGAAGAAAATACAAGAGGAAGCAGAAAGGTTGGCCTTAGAGGAGGAATGACAAAGAAAGAAAGAGGAAGCTGAACAACAAATGAGAAGTGAGAGGAAAACCTTTCTATGTTCTAGAGGTTACTCTCTTGAAGAATTATCTCCTCATGATAATGACACAATCTTGTGGCTCTTTCACAAAGAGCAAGATCAAATGGACAAGGAGAGGAAAAAGGCAGGTAGGGAAAACCTTAAGGAGAAGAAGAAGAAAGCTGAAGAAGCTCAACTTGTGGCAGCTAAGAAAATAAGAGATAAAGCCTAAATGAAAGCCTATCTCAGGGCCCATGGCTTTTATGGCAGACAAGTTGGCCCCATGTCAGAAAGTACCCTACAACAACATGTTAATCAAATAAAGGTTAGCATTCGCTTAGGAAGAAGAAAAGAGGTATACAAAAGTATTTAGAGGATGACTTCCAAACCCTCACCACAACCTCAACCTCAACCTGAAATGATACCTTTTCCTTTTCCCATCAAATCTGAGACAACCACTGAGCCTTACACCCTTGAACTTCAAATGATCGAATAACAATATGATTGATTGACAAAATGATCCAAATCACTAACAAACACTCATCATAATCACATAATGATGATGTAGAATCAAATGTGTTCAATAATAACCAAAACAATGTAAACACAAACAAAGAACAAAGGCTCAATATGATTTCTATTGGATTCCAGCACCTAAACATAGTTGCAAAAAAGATATTTTTGTATTAGGGTTTTGCAAGATTGAATTAAAATGATTGAAACAAATCAATATATACTAAACCTAGTTTCACTGATAGTTTTGCTGGACAACGAAACTCTCAGGCCCAAGGCCTGGTTCGCCCGACAACGAAACACAGTTTCGCCGGGTGAAATAGGCTTGCTGACTATGAGCAAAACTATAGTTTCACTGAACTTCAAAATACTAAAATACAAAATACAAACAAAGTGATCTAACATTTGTCCTATTATAATAAACATAATATAATCACTAATCAAAGGTGAGTCTAACCTAATCTAGATCTTCAATACTCCCCCTAGGTTGGACCTCACCCACTGGAACATCTTGTTCAGCATAACCTGCTCCAGCTTCCTCTCCAGCCTTAGATGTACTTTCTTCTTCAGCTTGTACTGTACCAACTCCCTCACCATGTGCACTTGCTTGTTCAAATTGCCTTGTAAGATCCTGCACATCCATCCTGACTTCATTAGCATGAAGGGTTTTGTCTGCTAGCTCTCTCACCTCTGCCCTCACCCCACGAGCCTTGTTGGCAACCTCCATAAACAGGCTTGCCATTTTCCTTGTTTCAGTCACAGCTCCTGCTTTGATGTGATTCTCACATAATATCAACAAATCCTCATAGAAAAAAGAAAACACCTCCATTGGATCAAATAATCTGATTTCAACTCCATCCTTCACCCTTATCACCGCCTCCCCTTTATTATTATTATAAAACCATTTTTCAAACTTTTGAAGCCTATAAGGGAGAGGATCAGGTAATCTTAACCTGCTAACCGTCTTTGGTGGCTTTACCCTTAGCATAATTCTTCCTTTTCCTATCTCCTAGTCCTTGTCTTTCTTTGATCTCTTCCTTCCAGCCTTCATATACCCAAACATCTCAAAATTATCATTTTGCCCCTACTTTATCTCTTCTTCTAGTAATTTAGCTCTTTCGCTCAACTGTGTGTCTATAAGATCCCATTTAGGTAAGGTCTTGAAAGCCTCCCTTTTATGCAAGTATGAAATACTGCCTCCCATCCTCTTAGTCATAAACATCTTTAGACTTGAATTATATTTCCAGTTGATTTTCCTTTTCTCTAATTCTTTCCTGCTCGAACCTTGAATGTTCTGAAATAGTGGGGCCAACTCTTCTCGTTTCTTCTCTTTCACAAACCAATCCTTTTTCTCCAATTCATACACATATCCTTAAGTAGAGACCTTCGTGGCTACATATGCCAAGGGACGCTCATCCATCATCTTGGTCATGCTCTCCAGCATCTCATCCTTCTTTTGTTACCTCAACTCCTAATTTGTTAGCTTGGTATTGATCATACTTAACTCATTTGCTAGAGAATATTTAAGAGTTCTCATCACATATTCATCTAAGTTTGCCTTGTCATCTCTCTTTGGAGGCTTAGTAAAGGCTTGTGCTTATGTTTTGATCTCCTCTAGGTCATCCTTTCGGCATCACACTGATCTGCCTTCTTTTTCAACCTTTTCTCCTTCTCAACTCTTAACGTCTCCTCAACCTCGTCAATTTCTTCCTCAAAGTCATAATCTTTCTCCTTCGCATACCTTTTTCTTTTGTTTACCAACTCAACCTGTTTCTTCCTATTTTCTTCAGCATTCTTGTTCTCAGATTCTATGATCCTCCTTATGTAGTTCCACCTTGACTGGACCCATATTCTCCCATAGATGAGTGATACTTCTGCTAATGTCATATCTGATTGCTGAGCAATCAACAAATATCCCAGTATTCATTAGAACAAGTCTTTTTATCTCTCCATAGTGTGGCACATTGGGAATCAAATCCTCCATATCATCAGGATAAATCTGGGATAAAGCAGCCACTTGTCTTTCTTCAACGCCATAACATTCTCAGTCATACAGTCAAATATAAGCTTAGCTATATTGGCCTTTTGCCCTCTTCAAAAAATGATCATAGCCTTAACCCAATTTTAATTTAACCCATCTAAACCTCCCCTTCTATAGTCAAGGCACATAATAAACACATGGGCTATGTATCTCCACTGCATGGATAGGAAAGATTTCTTGATCACTTTCCTAGTCCCAAAAGGAGGATCCTCATACCTAATACTTATGGAGGCCTCAAATACCACCTGATCAGAGAAAACAACTTCCTCTCCATAATCCTCTTCTAGTCTCAACACACGAGCAATAACCATCATTCTTCAAAACTCTATCTATAATCCTCTAAGGATTAGCCCTGGTATCATACTCAGTTTTTCTTCAAAATTCTCTGATGTGAAGATCATATATTATCGCTGAATGAGAACGGCATAGCTATGGTCGAGTTCCTTAGCCAACGAATACAGTCTCTGAATCCAGTAGCTTTTGGACTCTGGTCATCCAAGATAGCAGTAATGTTGTTCCTCTCGTCGAATTTTAAGTTGGCCATTAATTTGAAAAGAAGTAGATAATATAAGTTAGAATAATTTTATAATATTAATAATAAAGAAAAATAATTAAAAAGAATAAAATTAAAGTAAAACACAATTGGTTTCCCCAAATGAAACTGTAGTTTCATTGGCGGAAACTGTAGTTTCTATTACCAAAACTGTAGTTTCGGCAAGTGAAAGTATAATTTTGGCAGTCAGCCACTTCTATTATCGGCCAACCGAAATAGTAATTTCGGCACGCCGAAACTATAGTTTTGGCATGCCAAAACTGAATTTTGCCAAACGATACTGTCAAGTTTGCATGGATAGCATAACGTCACAGTTTCGCTAAACACCATTGAACTTTCATTCATTTTCGCAGAAAGCACATACAGTTTTGCAGGATGAATGTGTAGGGTATTAAACCGACATAATCAGAATATGCTCAAAATGCGAAAGAAACCCGGATTATTGAGAAGAATCATGTTTGAATACCTACCTAATCCTTAATCTAACATCCAAAAGGTGTGAAACACCAACAATAAGTGATTAGGTTTGGGAGAGATCGTTTTGTTTTCAAGGGCGAAAGTATGATGGTTCGTGTGAAAATGAGCTGATAATTTCGCATTGCCCATCATATAGCCTATCGTTTTGTTGCCAGCGAAATTGTAGTTTCGCAGTTTCGCTCGGTAAAGATTTAGATCAAAATGGCTTTGAAGTGAGCGAGTACACCGAAACTATAGTTTCACTCGACGAAACTACCAGTGAAACAACAATTTCGCTGAAATCCAAAACTTAAAATTTTCTATTTCCTTTTAATATATAGTTAATTATTTATAATACAATTTCAAACAGGAGCAAATAAGGTGAAATTTAAGAAAAAGAAAAATTAAAAAGCGCCCTAAAAGACCTATCAATATTTCACAAAGAAATATAAGAAAAGTAAAGAATATAAATGAAATAAAGGTAAAACTAATAAAGGAAGTTAAAATGATACTAAAACACGATAAACTGAAGAGATTTTTTGAAAAATCAGAGTTTGACGGGATTAATGATATACTGCCCTTTTAAACCCATGTCTTCTTATTTTCAACGAGTAAATTGCGACTTCCATTATCATGTTTTATGGTTAGTTTAGCAAAGACTTAAGTGACTCGGTCCCCACAGACATTTGGCAAAGAAACTCATCCTTTCCTTATGATATGTTGAACAATATGATAAGCTTTACTTGATTTTCCAATGAAGAACACAACAAGGATCATTGCATAAGAAGCACAAACCTTATAATTTTCAAATAATAAGAGCTTCAGGTCTATACTGACGTATAACAAAGGAGATGATCATTTGATCTTATCTGATGATAGCTTCAGGTCTATACTTACATATGACAGACAAGATCATCAAAGCATGCTGATGAGAGCTCCAAGTCTATACTTACGTATAACAGAGGAGATTATCACTACAGGTCAATGTTCACATATAGGAGAGAAGATAAACACGTAGTAGTGTACATAATGAATATTCTTTGACACAAATAGAGCTAGCAAGTAGCACTATTAAGTATACAGGGTTTGAAAAATATCAAAAAAGAGACGTTACGCTCTGAATCCATTTTGAACAAGGACATGTAACTTTGTGAAGGCCAAAATGTCAAGTGGATGATCCAAGTCATTTAGTTTCTTATCCTATTAATTTAACCACAAAATCACTATCTACTTCGTGTCCCGGCTAAGCCTATCTGTATATCCCAAGACAATACCGTTGACCTCCTTCAAATATTTCAAGTAACAAAAGCTTTATTCTGCACGGAAAACAGATAAACTTGAGATATTCTCCCTCGAATTTTCTACGAGTCAGCAAGATAAGAGAAATTTCTCATCATATA
>BJCM01052436.1:898-24557 GCA_018326385.1 Flaveria bidentis | reverse complement strand
GGTAGACCTAGGTTGACTTGGGACGAGTTAATTAGGCGAGATATGGTAGACTTGCACCTCTCTGAGCACATGATCGAGGATAGGAGTGCGTGGAGGCGTAGAATTAAAATTAAGGACTTTTAGCGGGATCTGTGGGTAGGAAGGGTAGTCGTAGACTTAGTTGCGGGACCCCTGTTTTCTTCAATCTGCCCGTTCGCGCGTTTCTTGACGCTTATTTGTTGTACTCAAATTTCTCAGCTTTTATGTGATCTATACCTGTGTGTTGTATGCCGTATATTATAATTGCTACGGTTATTGTTTTCCTTACTGAGTCGGGGGTCTCTTCGGAAGCGGTCTCTCTATCTCCCAAGATAGAGGAAAGACTCGCCACCAACTGCCCCTCCCAAACCCTGCTCTTGAGTGAGATTTACTGGGTATGTTTGTTTGTTTGTTTGATTGATTTAAAGGTTATATGCATTAAAATACCCGGCGACTATCAAACCTATTGCTTTTTAGCTAATTGTTTATTACCCCCCTAGAGATAAATACTAAAATACATAACTTGAATTGACCCATCATAAGTAAATGAGTCAAAACACACGCCTCTAAGTCTCTAACTGGGATGTTTTTTTGCAATAGCTATTAACTGTCAAATCAAAACAGAGTAAACATTCATTCATATACAACAGATGAATGGACTGATATGGTCTCTTTCCAGTCCATGAAAAGTGAAATGTTCCACTTGAAATGTACTTTCCAGAAATTGTTTTACTATTGGTCAAATGTCTATTTCCAGAAATTGTTTGACTACTGGTCAAATGTCTATAAATATCCTTCAATGAAGATAAATAAAGGAATTTTCTAGTCCAAATCAAGAACTATAACTGGTAGATAGGTAATTAGGCAGAATAAAATTACCTGATGAGTGATGTCAAAAAAGCATAGCGCATGGTATCCATCCCAAGCACATGTGTGATGTGAATTCCAGCTTTAAACCCTTCCATACAAGAAAACACTCTATTTTTATTTTCTCTTTCCTCCATACTTACTGCAAATGTAGCAAGCAGTGGCCACCCTACAGCTTCAACCATGGGTCTTACAAGCTCAATCTTATACGATGTATAAAAGGTTCCCCTTTTTGCCCCTTGGTTTCTAAAAATTGCTTGTGTTTGTTTGATAATAGCTTCACTCTCTGACTGTGCATCAGTTTGACTTTTCTGTTTCGGGAGAGCCAAATTAAGGATACCAATAATGCCCCCGCCTCTTTCCTCAGAATCAGGCTTTTTGCTGTTTCTTCCCATACCTGCAGTGTCATCTTTCATCTTTATCTCTTCATTAACAATAGAATCATAAACTTCCTCCAAAAGTTGTGTCGGTGCACTTTCTTCTGGATCATTTGTTGCATTCATTCGCACAAACTCAGGTTTTGTCATTTTTGGATACACCATTGGATTATGAGCGTCAGTGTTTAACATTATAACTGCATATGCGAGAACATAAGCAGTATCTGCATTCTTAAAAAGACCTGGATTATCTGCACAGTAACTGCAAAGACAGCACACCATATAAGCGGTCAGTGGTTAGAAATAATGGCATGCATGATGATAGCTCTTAAAAAAAGGTCAAAGAAAAGCTAAATTATGTAACAATCTAGAGTTAAGTTTAACTAGAGGCATCTAACCCATTTACTTATAATCGGATTTATTTGGGTTGTGCCTTATCTATAACAGGTCAGTTAAAAAGTTCAGCTAAGAGAGAACGGGTTGAAAGGGGTGAAAGTCACCCGAAGTTTATTGTTAATGCAACAACCTCCTAAACATTTTATTCAAAGATTTAGTTATAAGTGTAGCAATATTATTTTTGTAATCACAATTATCACATTAACATTTATCAAAAATAAGTGTTAGGGTCAACCTAATCAAAAAAATGTTTCAGTCTGA
Source organism: Flaveria bidentis (assembly GCA_018326385.1). NCBI lineage: Eukaryota > Viridiplantae > Streptophyta > Magnoliopsida > Asterales > Asteraceae > Flaveria > Flaveria bidentis. Next base: position 22,638 of record BJCM01052436.1, on the reverse strand, counting down.
AGCCACTATGACCTCACTCCTAACCCGCCCATCTTGCCACTTCTAAGTTTGACCATAAAACAGACTATTGGTATGATAACTTAATCAAATGAACATGTTCAAAGATGCTTACCGTTCTGCAAATTTCTCCATTATACGGTCTATCTTCTGGGCTTCACCAGGAAGCCGAAAACCTCTCAGAAATTCACGAATCGCAGCATGAAATTTCATTCCAGAAAAGTTCATAGAATCAACATAAGCATGCATTACAGCAAGAGGAAATTCCTCATGTTGACCCAAGTAATCACCAATCATCGCCTGAAAATCCAGAAAAATAAAAAAAAAATAATAAAAAGCTAAGTCTGCATAGATCTTAAATTGTCTAGACTTAATAATGGTACCTTGTCCAAGCTGGGGGTATTTCTGAGAAACTGAGCAACTGAAGTCGGTGTATTCTCCACCAAACTATTCGATTTCAGAAATTCAATACCCTTCACTGGATGACGGTTAAACTGCAATTTTTATTACTTAAGAATTACTATAAAGCTGAATGTGGTTCATCAAAACTCTAAGGTAAATTCATATAACTTTTGAGACAGAATAGAAGTCACTTTGACCTATTAATTACCTCAGAAATTGCAGCTTCCAGTGTAGATTTATGAGCTTTGGTCTTCTCAAAGTTATTTGACACATCACCAGTGCCTTGAGACTTCGTAGCTGAAGAATCTTCCTCAATTGATTTTTGGTCTTCATTCTGCTTTGACTCTCTTCGAAGCTTCTCCCAATCAACTAGTGATTTTAACACGCTCACAAGGCACTAAAACATGAAGGAAAAAACGAGTAAACGTGATTAAAGAATAGACAACACTAATGCCCTTGAAAAACAAGCACAAAAAAACTACTTTATACAAGATGTATAGAAACCTGAAGTGATGAGCCTTTGATTAATCCAATCTGAGTAGCATTAACTGAGTTTGGATCCACACTTTGAGTCCCTTGGGCAATTCTTGAAAGGGTCGTCACCTAAATTTAAAGAAAAATGACATGAAACATGTATACATCCAAGCAATAAGAAAATAAGCCAATGTATTTAGGCTAGATGGCCAGGTAGGGCTGGTTGTGTAACGAGGCAAATGAAATTCAAAGTTAAAATGGCTCATTTATAGTAGATGTCAAAACATGCCAAGGTTAGTTGTTTGACCCGCAAATTCATTTCTTTATTTATAAGATAATGTGTTAACTATTATAACAAAACCAATAACCTAGATCTTTGACTATATAGGGTTTAAGATGTTGCTTACATTGAAAATAGACTCTTGGCAGGACCATTTGACCAGTTCCCCTACTCACTATTTTTTTAAGTTGACCAGTTTGGGAACATAACCTTAACCAACCCATTGGAAAATTTTCACATAATAGTAAGCAAGTTTTAGGAGTGTTCCAATTAGGTCACTCAAAATTTTATTTGTTCCAATCAAATCAGTAATATTTTTATTTGTTCAAATCAAGTCACTAAAGTTTTAACAGTGTTCCAAACAGGTCACTCATATTTTCAAAATTTTCAAATAAATCACAATTTATTTAAATAACTCAGTATTTTATAAATATTGTTAATATTTTATGTTTTAATTTTTTTTTTAAAAACTTTTGCAATTTATAAAAGACCTAATTAGAACAATCCTGAAACTTTTGGAGACAAAAATATTATGAGTGCCCTGATTGGGACAAAAAAAATTTTGAGTGACTTGATTGGGACAAATAAATTTATGAGTAATCTAACTAGAACAATCATTGAAACTTGATTACTATTTTACAAAGTTATCCCCAACCCGTTCATAAGTAAATGAGGGAGTAATTGCCACCTCTAGAGGAAGCAAAGTGACAAATTACCATTTTTTCAAATGAATTCGGAGCATCAAGATCACAATCATAATTCACATAGAGATCAACGAGCATCTGCGGATCCCTGCAAACTTTCTCCAGCATTCTGAAAGGTTTTACCAGTAAGTAAAAAAGATAAGGAACAATCTATTCAGGAATTTGAATAAATTTTGCAGAAAAAAGGTCATAAATTTAAGAAATGTGAGAGAAGCTGATTTGAATAGTATAAAAATCCAAGACTTTAAACAAATATGAGGTGATAGTTAAGATAAACCATACCGGAGAACACTTAATTTGAGGTTGAGTGGGTATTCGGAGCCATCCAAAGATCTCAAAACAATCAACGGAAAGAAGATACCAATTTCAACCTGAAAATTAATATTAATGCAAGATGTAGAAAAAATATATATAAATTTGGGCTGTCTAAACTTTGTGGGTACCTTAAGGCTTTCCCTAAAACGCAACAATAGCACAGCGAAAATTCGTGTTGCGTACTGGCAAAATAGAATAAAAAGTATGTTATAAGCATGTATGTTTCCATGATTTGAGCAACAGAACTTCCTGATGAACTATACAAAAAATATGTAAACATCCAACTTACCTGAAAGATAGCGGGGGATTGTGAAACTGATGCACGTAATAACACATATGATAGGTAAGCTTTAACAGAGTCGATGATAGTGAAGTTCTTAGTGAAGGAGTGACTAACCCCCTCCAACAACCCCTGCAAGATCCATCTGTCAGATTTTATTTAGAAAAAAACAGCCAACATACACATGTGAAGTAAAAAACAGGCTAAAATTGAATCACTAATAATGAATAAGATTGAGATCCAATTATCAGAAGCTAGGAGTAGAACATTAACCTGTAGAAGTTCGAGAGAGAGAATACGTGTCTTAACAGTAACTTCATCATTATCTTCCTTCATACCCATCTGTCATGACCAAAATAATATCAATATGTTCACTCAATTTGTAGCCAAAAGTCTACAAGAAGCATGTATAAAAGATTTTGAAACCTTGCAAAGGGTACGAAAAAGTAACAAAGCGTCACGTTGTCCAATGCTCATGCTCTCCTGATCAGTCCCACTTTATAATAATAAACAAGATAAAGTATAAATATTTCCCAAAATCCTATGACAAAATGAAATCAAATTTTCTATGCAACAATACATACCGAGTAGTCTTTTCACCATCTTCAAGCTTCACAGCCTTGTCAAGAACTGCCTCTAGACCCTGTATGACAAAAGATTTAACTTATCAGACAGAAAACATAAAAATATTGAAATCAAAACTAGATTTCTGGAATTGACCCAATTGAGAAAAATCACAGTTTGAAACCAGATTCTTGAGTTAATGGATAAATATTGCCACCACAATGAAACTAATTTCTGAACGTGAGCTGTTAAAAGAATGAGCATCTAAGCACCTTTATGTCAGTTCCGCCAGCCAGATTATGAAGCTCCTCGAGAGGTGCAATAGGGGTGCCGTTTGAAAAACTTTCTTCAACCTTTGTGGATGAAGCACTGTGTTTATTTAAAGACATCTGAATTACAAACAAAGAAAGAATTTATTATAATATAGTCTTCTACTTTCTTCTTGCAAATAGAACAAGAACAAACATCAATGCAGAATTCTAGATAACAAACCAGATCCATTTCCATTCGCCTGAACACTATGCTGATCATTTGGGTTAGCATAGCCTTGGATGTAGCTTGGTTTATAGGACTTTTACTAAGCATTCAGAAGAGATGTTATTATCAATTCACTTGCCAAAATTGAAATAAACTCTGGAACAGAATTTAACAGTTACCTATTAAGAGCGATGTTGTAACACACTCTAATTACCCCCAGCAATGCTTCACCATGAACTGCATACAAGAAAATGAATACAAATAAGGAATTACAAAAGCAAAATTCATTGCATGTTCCTCTTATTGCATAGTGTCATTAATGCACAGCACATAACAATAAAAAATTCTCTTCAAACATTTAGATTACCTCTAAATTTGGCAGATGCAACAGCAGTAAGTAGCACTTTCAAGACTTGAAGAGTGGTACTGCATAAATTCCCTCAGACGTTAAAAAAAGGCATTGTTGTGAAAACTCATGAGTTGGAAAGGAAAAAAAGAAAGAAATAATATGAAAAATAATTTACCTGTCTGGTGAGGAATTATCCACACAGCTGCAAACCATATTTAGAATATCTGTAAACAGAGGACCATTTTTACCATTTTCAAGACCAGGATCACCCTCTAGATGGTCATATGCAATGAGTTTCTGCATATACAAAAAAAATATGTCGGTTTAAAACAATTGATGAGAACCTATCTATGGTTAATCGTATTGTATAGCAACCACTATCACTTTGTTGCTAAGTTGGGTATTTTTTTTTGCTATGTATACCCCTAAACCATTATTTGCAATATAGGTACTTTTCTGGGACTTAGAGTGACAAAAAATGATAATTCAGTGACTCTCGTACCCAAATGTTGATGGTTAAGAGATCTAAATGGCAATAAAAAATGGTGTGTTGCTATACCATGCAATTAACCAGCATACATATATACTTCTTTTCTATGTATAAAGCTTTAATAGGACAAAATTGACATACGTGAAGACAATCCAACGCGAGCTCAAGGACTTTGGGGTTTTTGGTCTCAAATGCAAGCCTTAGTGGATTAAGAACAAGTTCAGACTCGGGTCCTTCCAAAGTATGGCCAGCACTAGCCAAAGTCGTCTTGACACTGCCACCTGAGGTCGCAAGACCATCGCTTTCCACTGCCCCAATATCGTGCGAAGCTGAAGGTGTTGCATCCACCTCCGCTTCCTTCGTTGCAGTTCCATCATCAGTTTCAGGCACACTAAAACAACATGTAGGTTTAATAGAAACAAATTCGTATGTCATAATAATATGCAGAGAACATATATTATTAAAGTCAACTATAACTTACACATTATGTTATATTTTATAACTGCTTTATGAAATGTTGAGAATTATTGTCTACATCAACTAGTTTATGTTGAAGTTTCCACCTAAGAAACCTACGTTGCGTCAGCTGCAAATAGTTACATTTTATATAATAAAAGAACTATTATGTACCTAAGCTAAATGCCTTTTTAATGTTTCAAAAAACACCAGTATTTAAATAGTTTATTATAAATGTGGCTCTTATTTCAATCATTCTAAAAGTGTTGATGATTGCTTAACTTATTTGAATTGTGTATGTATTGTTCTAAATCATCAATTTGTCATTTTATTGCTATCTGAAACAGCTCAAACGTCTACAAGTTCTGTTAAAGCACAATGTTTGAACTTGATCTTTAAAAACTAGAAACGTCGAAATATTGGATACGCAACAATTAAACATTAAAACAATTCAAGAGTCGCTCATGATTTGTGTTCAAGAAAGAGGTCAGTTTATTTTGGAAAGGAAGGTGTATATAATCAACAAATTTATAATAAATATAGCTATTTCAGATTTTAGGAAACTAAAATACTAGATATCTATCTTTGTTGATATGAAACCTATGTTGGTTTATCTACATTTCTTTCTCTTTATTTTCACATTTACTTATATTATATGCTTCTCTGTTTCTCTTTATTGAAACATGATCAAAGTAAATGCAAAATTTTGTCGTTAAATATCACAACTCTCAACACAAGCATAACACACTAATAGAGTACAACGACGTACAACTAGGTGCGCAAACAGAGAACAGAATCAGAAACAAAAAAATCACAGTAGAAATTGGTAACCAAAATATTGCAAATAGTAACAGGCACATGCATCCACCTATGACAACATAAATAGTAATCACCTTTTTTCTCCTCCATCTAAGGATGTCACTTTATTTGCATCACTTGATATCGACTCTTTATTAATCTCCTTTGAATTTTCTGAAAATACAATAGGAAAGAGAAATAAATGTGTGATGAAATCACCAATAATACAAAAAATACTAAGCATAAATCCTATTCTATCGCGATTCATAAAGGAGCACAAAAACTTATGATTATCATATGCCTCCGCATTGTCAGCCATTGGACATGACTCTGATGATTTTTGTGCGCCTGTCCATGTATGCTAAGGGTTGTTTTGCTATCTGGTGTATGAACCAGTTAAACCATAGCCATAGCCATAACCATAGCCAGTACTTCCCGTCATAGCGAAGCTACTAATGGGGTTTGAGGAGGGTGGGATGTAGGCAAAGCTTACCCCTATCACAAACGATAGAGAGGCTGTTTCTAGTGAGATCCTCGGCTCCCTTGTCCCCACAAGGAATAAGGTGTATGAACTGGTTAGGGTTCTTAATTATGAAACCTAGTTTAAATGGTTGTTTACCTCTAAAAACACATTTCCAATTTTACATCAACTGAAAATGTTTTACAAGAGAAACTGGTGATTAAAGATTAGCTTCTCAAGAAGTTTAACCAGATCAAAATTTTAACCATCATTTGAAAGGGAAGGTAAGAATAGTATGATTCCATAACACTTCCTCAAAAGTTTCTAAATTCAGTATTAATCATTCTAAACTTCTAATCAATGGTAACCACCTGATATTACTTTCTAGGTTTGTGACTTAGTGTTCACATGTATCAATAAATTTCAACAAATGGTACCTAAGACTCCAAGAGAAGTCCTTTCTAATATATAATTCCAAATTTTGCCACCTTAAAGAAAAAAGTTGGAAGATAATAACACCAAATAAATGATTCTATCCTATACATATGTTTGTCATTGCTAATTTGACTTCATTTATAATGATGATGACAGCCACAGTCCACACTATACCGCATAACAAGAAAGGTTTGCCCTTCTACCTATATGAATTGACGGAAACAACATTTGGGGGATTTTACTGTGTATGTTTGTTCATTTGTATGTATTGGCAATTCTTACCCATATCAACTAACATAAGTAGCATTTGTGATACCTACTTAAGTCTTTTCTTTCTCCCCCTATCGAAGCACAACATGATGGAATACCCAATAACAACTAATAATTAACTTATTAGAGCTTCTAACAACTACTTATGAGTTGTATCTAAAAGCAACAAACCTAAACCAATGTGCGATGGGACAAAAAACTGTCCCCTCGATCCCTAAAAATGACCAAGACTTTGACTTCTATACCACACATATTACATCCCAATTTCCAACCCCAAGCTAACATAGATTTCAAAAGTTTATCTTTAACAGTATGCAAAGTGTTCATCTCCATAACAAACACCAAATACAACAATGTTGATGTCAAACTAGCAGTCTAACACATAGTAAGTAAACATGGAACAATGTTAATGTCAAATAAACATTCTGTCACAGCTGCTGAGAAACTCGAATTGCTGATACGTTATGCATTATAAGTCATACTTAATTGCCCACCAGTTACTACAGTCCCCAAACACACATCAGAGAAATACTAGGGTCCATGAAAAAAATCCAACGTAGATCCTTCAATCGCGGAACCGATGCAGAAATCAAATCCAATCACCAACCAAAACCCATAAACTCATAACAAATCAAACACACATTAACATTCAATTTCAAGATCTGAGCATCTGAAATCAAACAGATGGATCAAACAACAAACCTAAGTACGATTGAATTGCAGTCTGAAGCGATGTGTACTTCTTCCCGGAGCACTCCTTGAGCATGGACTCAAATGCTCGAGTAACAAACCCTCCGGCAGCACCTCCGGCCATCGTCGATTGATTGTGTGAGATACTTCCGATTTGAAGTCGATCTTTCAGCTCTCGATCAATCGGATCTTGATGAAGCTGTAGATGGTGGTTTCAATTGGAACTAAAGGCGATGAATTGAGTTGAAGAGTGTGAGAGATCGAGCTCTCGTGCTGTGAGATCTCTGTGTTGGCTATGGTGGATCAAGTTTTAGTGAGAAAGAAGGAACCCCGTTAACAAAGTGAATAATGAACACCCCAAAGTTTGTGGGTTTAAGACTTTTCTAGTTTTCTTAGACCTGTAGTTTATAAATTATAATAGGCTATTTTTTTTACTAGCACGTTGAAGCGGATACATAAGTCTGTGAAAAAATTAACATTGAAATATTTGCAACAATGAAGGGACCGTTAATAGTATATCTAAACTAAATGTAACAAGTAATTGATTTGTGTTACCAAATCATAATAAAGTTAAACAAAATGTTTTCTTATAGAATGGTATTACGAACCGGTACGCTAAGATGTCTTGAGAAAAAAGTTAATGTTTTTTATTATTTTATATAATACGGGAATAACTTTACGTAAACTAACTTGCAGAGGCACAATCAACGATGAATGATCAACGTTTTTATTACTTTTATCAGAAAAAACAAAATATGTACGTAAACTCATGATGTCAAAATATTGAAATATAATTTGTTTTATCAATCGACATGCGAATTCGGTATGTGTGTTGCGATGACATAGTGATCGAGTACATAAAAAAACGTATGAAGTTATGATGGCATTGTTTTGAAGTCTAGAACATAAATATAAACCAGTATTTTGTCTTGTCTGTTACAATATGGTAATAAAAATAAATAAATTATTAAGTGAAAAAAAGTATACAATCAAAACACCCAAAAAAATAAACTCAAAAAGCAAGTATCGAACCATCATGTAGTGATTAAAAGCCAAAGGCTTTATCCAACAAATCCAGCACCATATGTGTTTATAGAGGTAGAAATAAACATATTTATATAACAACATTAGTAAATGAGTATATACATAACTAGTTATAACACTAGTGCTTAGTTTCTGGTTTTGACAAAAACTGGATTTTAATAATTTATAATATTGATAAGTGGTTAATATTAGTTTCAATCAACAATTTTACCGGTACTAATTTTGATCAACAATTTTACCAGTATTAATAATGTAATTGTATTCTTACCAACTGTTGAAATATATAGATAATCAAATTCAATCACAAGCATACATAATATATACTAATTACCGATTCAAGTTTCCATATAGTGTTGTATTCTAAGTATTAAAAGTTGTACATGTTTTTTTTATCTTTTAAACTTTTATTTTAAACCAAATATTTTTACATATTTAACAACTTAACATATAAATTTTCACTTTTAGCTTTGGCCCCATATACATTTAGTTTTTACAATTTTGTGTTTTCAAAATTAAAAGAAAATTCAATATATACTAATTACCAACTCAAGTTTGCATATAGTGTTGTATTCTAAGTATTAAAAGTTGTACATGTATTTTTTTTTTAATTTTAAACCAAATACTTTTACATATTTTACAACTTAACCCATATAATTTTTCATTTTTAGCTTTGACCCCATATACATTTAGTTTTTACATTTTTTCCGTTTTACATTTCCTCTTAAAATTTGAGAGCGAACAAATTAGTAACATAACGTTGTTACACATTTTTTCTCTTTTAACGGGCCCATCGCAACATGCGGGTCCAAGATCGTCTAAGTTATTGTTTTTAATGTTTTACGTTTATACGTTACTTTCCGTTTGATTTTATTATTTTTTAATTTCTTTTATTATAGGAGTTTTCGATGTTAGTGGTTACTGATAATATTATAACATTGGTTCTATTTGTCGTGAAATTACGCCCCGCCAAAACGCGGGGCCTTAATACTAGTTATATATAGTTTTGTATTTTTAGTTTTAATGTTTGGATTTTTTGCATGATAAAGGAGTATTGGGCTAGATAGATAGATCATTGGGTTGTAGTAGGATATAAAGCACCTTGGATGAGTGCAACTGGCATTAAATATTAGACTTGGTTGGATCAACTTAGTGGGCTTGGCTTTGTCAATAACCGTTTGTCCTAGTTTGTTGATTGAATACACGTACTAACAAGATATGGTCACAACCAGTGGCTTTAGACCGGATCGGACCGACCGGTTCGACCGGGAATCGGTGTCGTGTCCGGTCCGGTCCGGTCTGGTGTGAATCGTTTTTTAGTGGTCGAACCGGCCGGTTCGTCCCGAACCGCTGGTCGGACCGGTTCGGATTGGTTTTGGTTTTTTTTTATTTTAATGGGTAAAAACGGGGTGTTAAACCATAAATTAGTACGTCGGATATACAAATATAGTTAAGTTTTATATATAACTATAATATATATATATAAATCATATTAAATTACTTATATTTAGTTGCATATATAAATATAATTAAAATATAGTTAAATCCGGTCCAACCGGTCCGACCACCAAACCAGTAAGGCGTCCGGTTCAACGTCTGATTCGGTTCTGAAAACATTGGTCACAACATAAACCACCCCCACCCCCACCATAAACAACCACTCTCTACTAACATTTACACAACCATCATACCCAGTGGCGGATCCAGGAATTTATTATATGGAGTCATTGTTTTTTTAATGCTTCAATTTTATAGAAGTGGACATAAAATTTTTGATCGATTTGAGTCGGATTAAGCTGGTCATATTATAAAAATATGATTCAATAAAACAATCATTATCAAAATGTAAATAAACACATAATATTTCTTTGAGATTTGAGTTAGAATATATTTTTAACACTTACTACAGTCTTTTTTATCCAAATATCCAACCATGAATCATTTTCCTATATAAGTCCAAGACTCCAAAGTATTAGGTACAAAAGAATTTTAGGCTTTATAATTATTGAGTATTCAGTGGGTAATTGGGTATTAGGAGTAGCTTATTTAATTTAATCAAATCCTTAGCTTTACGAGTATTATAGTGGGAGTGCACTTATTTAGTTATTTAACTAATGACTCATGAACTTTTACAAAGTTTGCGTTTATATTTTTCTATAACTAATGGAGTTACAATTCAAAAAAACAATATTGTTGCTTGAAAAGCTGATACATCTATTTTCATATGCGTGAGAAAATTCACTGTATTCTGATAACTCTAATGAATACATGCTAGATCCGCCCTTCCACCACCACCACTTTCCACTCATGACTCTTTCAGTCGCAACATACACCTAACCCACTATCATCCCTCTTCGTGGGTGCATTTCAAACAAATGGATTGATTGATTTGGGGTCTGATGCATCTTTCGATCATGCAACTGTTTCACTGCATCAAACGAAGATGATGAATCAGAAGAAGTTGATTGTTCCAATCATAGATTTTACAATGTGATATCATGTTTTCCGGAGTGAATCGGGGAAAGGGTGTGGGAGACGATGGCGGAGAGTGGTTGTGATAATCCGGTGAAGGAGATGGTGGTGTGAGAGGATGAAGATGGAGATGAAACGAACCGAAAATAATGATCGTATCACATCGAAAACTTGCGGATTACCATGAACAAGAAATTGAAGAGGTGGATTACACATGAATCTTAATTGATAGTTATGATAAATAGCTGCAGATGAGTAAGTGTTGGATGCATATGAAAAAAAAGGAATGTGGTCTTCTTTAACGAGAACAAATGGTTAAGGTGGGATACCCATGATATGTAAATAAAGTAGTGGTCATGGGTTCAAGTCTCACTCTGAGCAAAATGCTCAGAGTTGAGCCACGGGGTTTTCTCAGCAATGAGTTTCCTCTTGTGGGGGTTGGGGATGCGGTCCCGGCTGAAAAACGAATAGGTGAGCCCGATTAAGATAACACCTATCCTCCGAAGCAGTGTCGTACATTTGCGGTTAAAAAAAATACAAGAACAAACCTTCAATAAAAAAATGATCAATGAGATCAAGATGTGAGGCTTATTGAAGGTGAAAAGTAGAAACAATAGGGTGGATATTGATTGGAATAAATGTTCTAATTTTTTATGTAATTCATTTTGTATTTGGTGCGGCTTTCTCTAGTATCTTGCTAGTGCTTAACTTGTATTTTTTATAATAAATTCGCTTTTCAAAAAATTTTAAGAGTTTAACGGTTCAAAGTGTGAGAAATTCCATAAAAAGTTGTAGGAGGTAATACTGGTTTCATATGCATTTTAATGTAAGCTTTTAAGTAAAAGAAGTACACCAGCTTTTAGGAGCAAGCACTTGGGACAATAGCTTCTACGTCGGGTCATTAGAAGAATTTTTTTCTTGTACCGATTATGATCAATTTTAATTTATTTTATTGTAAAAAAAATAATACATTCTAGTAAGCTTAAAGTTAAAAGACCCTCTTGACCCTTCTTTGATTCTGTCCATGTAACTAGTCACTATATCGTTTCGTGTGTATATCATATTTGATTGAAAATGATAGTTCTTATTGCTTACTACATGCTCATAAAATTTATATGATGGTTATATTGAAAGTGGCAACCGTCAGAAAGTTTATCTTTTACATCATGATGCAAATTTGTTTAATTTTACTATACAAAAGAAACATGAGAAGGACTTTAAAGGTTTAATCTTTTGAACATGAGATGTTAATATGTTATAGAGGTTTAGTTCAGTTTAGTTAAATTCATTTTTCCACCAACTATCAGAATTTTAGTTATACAATCAACAAGTGTGTACTGCAGACATTCTACTCTTAAACATGATAAACTATATTCGTGTTTTTTTTAATTTCTTATAAATGAGTTAAGTGGTATGTCGTAAAAAACAAAATTAAGATCCACAAATATGGTCAAAGTCAAGAGTTGTGATGAAGCTTGAAAGTTTCATTGATGCGTTGACGTTATAAAGCAATGTTTTTAAAACCGGACCGGACAGTGAACCGGACGTTTTGCCGGTCCGATGGTCAGACCGGTTCAATCGGTCGGACCGTATATAAGAACCGCATAAAATTATAAGTATTTTTTTTATAAATATATGTAAAAGTTACAAAAAAATGCTCCCGGTCCGACCGCCGGTTTGACCGGTTCAACCGGTCTGACCACTGGTTCTACGCTAAAACGGTTTTAAACACCGAACCAGACCGGATCGGAGTCCGGTTCCCGGTCCAACCGGTCGGACCGGGCGGTCGGGTCCGGTTTTCAAAACCATGCTCTTAAGTGCTAGGATTTGGCATAAGATCATGTGTAATATCTAGTGAGAGTGAAAATATTGTAAGAACATTTCAGTTTTTCATGAATACGGTCACCTAAGGTGGTTGTACCCACACAATGGTAGACTAACTTTGTAATAATTATTTAATCATATTAATTATTTATATTTTAACTATTTATTATGCTTCAACATTTGTTCAATAGAAATAAATCATAAACATTATACTATACTATACTATAACTCAAAATGTAAAGTCGGTGTCAAGTAGCTACTTTTTTTCGTTTTTGGCTTTTTCTCATTTTTACTTTTCTTACTGCAACTTACCCTCAAGATAAATATATTCTTTTTAAACGTATACAGAAAGTGTGGTGATAGCTTAGTGGTTAAAGCCTTGAGCTTTTGATCGTAGGACGAAGGTTCCATTTTTGCACTTTGTTTCTTCATTTTATTTTTGGGTTCTTTTGATTTTTCTCTTTAACATGTTTGTTATATTTTTTTCACTTTAAATTACTTTTTTTAGAATTCTAAATCGTAACGGACGAAACATAATACTGGTTTTGTATATATGTTTTAAACTTCAAAACACTGAGCCGTAAATTCATACGTTCTTCTATGTACTTAATCCCAAATATCATCATTGCAACGCACATAACGAATTCCCATGTCAATCTATTAAAAATATATATTACAATGCTTTGATGTTATTTTTTAATGTATTCGTACGATACTTGAGTTTACGCATAAGTTTTGTCTTTTTAATACAAAACATCAAAACGTTGGTTGTTCACTGTTAATTGCATCTCACCGAGTGAGTTTAAGTAAAGTATATTCTTCTTCTATATAAATAAAAAAACATTTGATACTTTCCCATTGTAAGACGTTGTAAGCCGATATAAATTCGAGTTTGTTTACATTTTAACGTAACTTTTATTAGGAAACAATCTAGGTCAAAATAAAATGTTTATGTGCCTATTTTAAAGCATGTTTTGAGTTTGTTTACGTTTTGATGCATTTTCATGTGATGTTATAAATTCGAGTTAATCTAAGTTTCGACGTAAATTTAGCTTGGAAATTAGACCAGAGGGATTGTAGTCTATACTTTATCAAACCACACACCGCGTTGGCGCACATATTTTTTTATATGCACTTTTTGTTGGGCTATGATTCAATGTAAATTTTATTTGGAGTCGCCTCAAATATAATACATTATTTATTCGACGGTATATATTCGAATTACTCTACATTCAAATATAAATTAAATTCGGAATCGAGGTAGGTCGATTGTATTTTATACTTTATCACACCGCGTATGCCCCCAATACGCAGCGAGTAAAAAAAACTAGTTGATATTAAAAGAAAAAAAACATAACAAATATTTCACGCTTTTGGCCAGTAGTATTTTCCAAATAAGCTTTTTCTCCTTCACTCCTTGATCATTTCATGATCATGGCTTGTTAAGTGGTTTATGTTGGTCCAAAACAGTTACGAGTCAATGTTTCCTTGATGTTTTCTTTTCCGCATCGACCTTAACTGAACTCATGTTGTTAAACCGGTCGGTATCATTCGCCATTTTACATAAACTTTTGTTATAACCAGACTCCGTTGTATATTGTGTACTATGCCACATTACATCTGAAGGATTGAGTTTCGGCCACATAGTCAACATTGGGTGGAGATGTGTTCCAACAGGAAAAAATGCACAATTGTACGAGGTTCCATTTGAGGGCATTAACATTCGGTGCTATGTTGATTTTTAGGTTGTTTTGAATTTATGCGTTTGGGTTGTTTTGGATGAACAGTTCCTCTAGTTGTAGAATGGGTTGTTCGGGTCATGATGGTTATCGAAATTTGACGTAAAAATATGATATTATTTGAGTAGTAGGAGATGATGAAATGAGTTAAAAACTTATTATTATTAAAAAAAACACTAGTCACTTTTTTTGGCATGGGGTAAAACGATAACTTGCACTAAAAAAAGAGGGTGACGGTAACATCTTTTAGACTCGTAGGTGTGATCATACTCACAGAGTACTTCTCCACGCCCCCATCACTAGCACCGGCATGGTGTTCTGGGCGTAACTGACCTACGTGGCCATGGTCACACTACCGCTCACACACCACTACACCCAAATTAAAAATATAAAAGCTTTGTCAGCGATTACAAAAGATGTTAGCTTAAATCCATGCTTCCTAGAAATTAATTTGTAATAACTTTTAAACTTTTGTTACATTTTGGTCTCACTTATCATTTATGAACAAAAGAAGAAAAATAATCTCTTTCTATTTTATTCCCAACCCATGTCTAAGGTGTGTATTTGTAGTAGTGTCTTTGAATCTGTCTATCCACAAGCACATGGCCACCTATAAATGTACATGAAATCACATGTTGAATGTTCCCCAAAGAATCAATAACCACTACTCTTCTCATACTTATTTTCTTTTCCATTTCCCTTTAAATAAAAAAAGTAATTACTTTCTTTTATTATGTTTAAAATTACATTCTCAATTAAGGTCGTAGTGTTGTAAAATACAATTCTATCGATCATACATATCTATATCCATCATGGATTTTATTTCGGTTTTATATCTACTTCCTTCCAATCCTGACCGTGTTACCATGTGTCCATTCTTCGCCCCGTCTTTGACTACTTATTTTACGTTTCTGTTTTGACAGTTTGACCCGACCGGACCCATTTTGGTTTTAGAAATTGTAAATATATATATTTTTTATTTTAGAAAATAAAAAATGTGGGTGGGTGTTTGTTCTATATTATATTCATTACTCTCAATTTGACAAGAATCCATCCATTATCAACCATAGTCATTGACCCCCACCCACTTATATTCCTCCACCTCTCCAGATTGGATCTTACACATTGTTCCCTTTTTCAGCTTTATACTTCTAAATAATATATATATATATATATATATATATATATTATTTTATATATGTATATATTCATCCCAGCTGTATATAGTGTATACCACCAATCATAGTCAAGTCAAATGCACCCCAAAAACACACTGCCATAAAAAGGTTTAAATTGCTAAAACAATATCCAATAATCTACAATCTACCTACAAACACAACATGCAAGATCAAGATAAAAGATCAAGTTTTTAAAAAAAGAGAGTGATTATACTGCAGCCACTTCTTGGTGCTGTTGATGATCATCCTCATAATGAAGTAGCTTTGTTGATATTGAATTATATGACGATGATGATGACGATGATGGCGACGATAGTGGTGATAAGTTTAGATTATGGTGATCCAATGGTGGTTGAAGAAGCAACATTTCTCTTTGGAGATGAGAGAAATAGGTGTGGAATGTGGTGGGATTTACATTCAATTGAAACCCTAATCCAAACAAGAAATCAACTTCAAGAAAGTTCATTTCAGTTGTGCTAATTCCCCCTACTTTTGCATAATATGCATTGTTATAATACCTGCAGAAATAAAACAAAATTCAAATTCAATATAAAATCTTTAAAATCAGCTAGTAAAAAGCCTAAAATACATCAGTTTGCTTCAAGAAATTTAAAACTTTAGATGCATAAAAGACAGCTCACTTTAGCATAGTTATAAATTATGCTTAAATAGACCATAGTAGACCCATTCACCACAAATTGTATACTGCCAAACTTTGTAATGTACAAACATGTGATAAGATTAGGTTTACTTATGCCAAATTTTGTATCTAATTAACCACCAATTTACCTCAACAGCCCAAAAAATACAAATTGTGACTACAAGATGTAAAGATACAACTTTTGATGCATAAAGTGCAAGTCAATAGAGTATGACTGTATGAGACACTATGAGTGTATGACTACCCTGAAATTGATCACTAAAAATGACAAAGTGTGCACCAATAATATTGCACTCCAGTTGGATTAAGATTGAAGGCAATTCACAATCTTTTGTGTATTAATTAACATTTTTAATATGTTCAATCAACCACTAATCTACCCTGATTAACTTTACAGATTTGTTGACCTTTAACTCCAAGATTCATACACCCATGATTCATTATGTGGTGGGTGCTAATACTCTTTCTTGGGGACATTCATGAGGTGGGGGACAAAAGAAGACCAATGTACAACTCCTAATCACATAAGTACAACAAACTGAAGCACATTGGTAGATTTTTCTCCACAATCATCATGATTGATTAGATGCTCCAAGAGTCTTAATTCTTAAACCAAAATTCAAATTACTAAAGGCAGCACAGTTCTCATTCAGATATTCAATCATAAAAATCAAAAAGCAAGAAAATTGGTGTCAATAACTCAATAAGCTCATATATTAAAGATTATCATATGAATCAAAAGCACATCACAGAAAACAGAGGCTTCAAGCAAAGAATCATACTATACTTCAGTAAAACCCTAAATTAATTTCAATAATGTGATCCAGGAGCATTGAACCCCTAATTACATTCGTTTATCACGTAACTCGATGCTCAATTTCGCTAATCGCATACCCTAATTTCAACGAAACCCTTAAAAACGATCCAATTTCAGCTCAATTCGCCTAAATTTCAGCTCAATTTCACAAAAAAACACCGAATTATGACTAAATTGAACTTACAAATCATCCATGAACTTGGCGGCAACCATGACACCCGTAATCAACAACCGATGAACATTGAACGAATTGATCGAGAGCGCGGGCTGCTGCTGCGTGAAGCGATCGAGATACACATAGGCCACAACGTAGCACGAAGGGCTACAGTTAGCGTACTTGAAGATCCTTTCTAAGTAGCTCTGAATCGAGATTGTGGGTCTCGTAAGCCCGTGAAAAGCGGAGATCTTCTGGGGGTGAAATCGAGGGTTGAGATCGTTGGATTCCGCTACGCGTTGGAGAAGAGATGAGAGGAATGTGATGATGTTGTTCATCACTGTGGGGCACTCGAGGTCCGCCATTGATGAACAGAGGGAGTTGCAGAGAGGTTTGTGAAGAAGAAGAAGAAGAAGGTGTTTTTTGGTGTATATATAAATTATTATTATTATTATTATTATTATTAACTTATTAAATAATTATTATTATTTTTATTATTGTAAACCACCGTAGGGTGGTCGTTAGCTGGTAGGTGTAGATGAAATTACGGTTTTGCCCTTGGGAAAATTTGGATTATGACCAGGCTGTCCCCCATGTGATATTTAATGGATGAAAATTTGTGTGACGAATTTTGGTTTATGAAGTTTTTTTCTAAAGAAAAAGTGTGATTAGTGATAATTTTGCTTCGAAGATTTATGGTTATGGATTGATGATATTTAGAATTTTAGATGGGTAGTTTTGAATTTGAAGAATCATAATTGTAATTAAGAATGAGTTTTTAAAAAGCATCTTTTTACTTATACTTATAGTTATTTCTTATTTTTTTAAGGGATAAACATACATGTCAGACTAATTTTATTCTTATCTCTATTTATAACAAAGTAGCCTATATGCCGACACAACACGTCAGTGACCCGTTTATAAAAAAAAGACGTAGTATCATGATTTCATAGAAAATTTCTATATTGTTCACTCTCCTAACCCTAATTTAAAACATATAACCTTGTATACATTGTGTCAATAATCTTGTTAAATGTAATATGTAAATATTTTTATACTCAAAACGTAAGTATTTAAAAGAATATTATATATCTATAATTTACTCCTATATTTATGAATGTAATTACTTTCTTATGAAACTATAGAAAGGTTACAAAATATTCACATTATGTTTGGTTTTTATAAGGAATTTTTTTTTAAAAACTTGAACTAAAATGGTTATGAAAAAAAATTAAAAAGTGTTGTCAAAATGCAATTATAGTTGAAAATAAACAAACATGAATAATGAAAAATAAATGGACACTTTTGGTGAAAATGGGAAAAGATAACTAATTAAAAAGGTGACGGTTGCCAAAATGTTATCATGTGATTACATGTGGATTAGGGGTGATTATTGGTAGTGGGTCCCACTTGAGGAGATTTTTGCATGTTATGTGATACTTTCGTAAATTGACATGGAGCATCTTTTGATAAGTCCGAACCCGAGGAAACTACCCGAATTGAATCACTTTTTTTTATAATCGTTTGTTAGGTGTAAAATCACATGTTAATACGAGTTTGTGATGGGCAAGAGTTATATATTCAATTGTAAAATCTTGTTTCTTCAAAGGTCAATAATCATTGGTACATAATTACTCTTACCCGCGTGTGTTTAAATATACGTGTTAGTTTGCTAAAAATTATCTCATTTAGATTTTCCCGTACATTTCTTACTAATTTTAATTTTAATATAATTTTATTACCGAAGAAATTAAAATTATAGAAACTAAAAAGCTATCACCCATTCTAAATAGTTTGAGTAAACAAGTATGTATGATTCATGTAAATGGGTAAGTAATAAGTTCAACTAATATAATTTCCGTTATATACTTATGAAACATTTTAAAATTAATTAATCTCATACTCCAATACATCGTGAGTGTTTGTGTTAACCTAACAGGTTCGTTTCCATACGACTACATGTGTAAGGGTTTGATTGCCCTAGATCATTTAATTTTGTTTAAAGTTAGGTTATTTGATTGGCAAATATATAGATTAGATCATTTGGTTGCCTTCTTTCATGTTCTGAGCCTATTTATTTTAATGTTTCTATATCATAAAAAAAACAACTGTTTTGAAAAAATATATCATTAAAAATCCTTTTTATTGCAATCGGATTGAACTTATAACTTCTGAAATAAACACGTTATGGAATTAATAAATGTTTCTTATATCTTACGTTTAAGTTTGGTTTACACCAATTTTAATAATAAGTAATTTGAGCTTGCTTATAAAAATTGTATATATTGCTAATTTAAATATGTGATATGTGATGTAATCAAATTAGTTGGGAGATGAGCACTTATATTAATGATGTATTGCCGTATATTTCAATGAGTGCTTCTTGCGAAAAAAATCACCTTAAAACTCATATTATTAAGTTTCCTAGTTTATAGTTGTATTATTATTTTCAATTTTTTTTCAAGGTTTAATGATGTAACTTATGTTTATCTTGTTAACAAGTTGTGTGTATACATGGTGTCAAAGTGTTTTAAAGCTTACACTAAGTCAGGACTTCATAATGATATTGGTTGCATAAAATGTTTGTTATATATGTATTTTATTGGTAAATCCACAATCAAACAAATAGTTTAGATTTAAGAAGAGTTTTAATGAGTGTGTAGGTTCGTATTAAAGATCGAGCTTTTTGTCTTATAATGAATTAAAACATGTAGTAGTTGTATAATGTTATGTTAATGTCACAAGGTTTAAAGTATATACATTAGGTTTGACAAGATTATGTTGTTGTATTATAAAACTTTACGGGGAGCTTTTAAACAACCTCACCAAATGCATTAATAACGTCAACATCTAACGTATAGGTTGTCTCTGGAAATCTTAGAAATTTTTTGGGTTAAGCGAGTAGAAAAAATAAGCATTCCATAATATATAGTCCCCAGATCTTTTTTATTTATATTTGGGTTTTAAATTAATAAATGATAGTAGGCTAAAGTAATTTAAATGCTAAATTGCTATAAGGTTTAATAGACTATAATATTTAAATTGTTATTAGGTTTGTTAATAACTTTATACATACGCACATAATATAATTGTTTAAACAAAAATTTTGAACCCTTAAGGAGATCGAACACCAGACAGTTGTCCACCTCGTTCTCCTCAAGGCCGCCCCTACTTATATTAGAGAGAACCATCATTTTTCCTATCCCCACAACAGAATATGATCAGTAAACACAAAATTCCTTTGATAAAATTATAAAATAATGAAATTATCCTTGTAGCTACTTTGCTTACATGTTTCAACAATAGACAAAAGTATATTGTTGTATAACTAGCCTAAGTCACTTAAACCCCTCAGTTGGGTTAAGAACTCTAAAACCCTAACTAGAACAATTTTTAAAACTCCATCACAGTTGAAACAAATATCAAAGGCTTTGTTTCGAGCAACACAATAGACTAATTTACGTAAGAGGAGCCTAAACATAGTAAAAAGAACAATAAGAAAACTAACAAGATATGAAATCTACTATCACAATAGAAGTGCAATCGCGCAAACCTTGTGCAAGGAACTCTTGCCCTAGGGTGGGGTGTGTGTGTGGAGTGTGGGGGGAGGGGGGTTGTTGGGGCCAATTCGAGCATGATGTATGTATTTCATCATGTATTTTTTGTAAGAGTCTGTTTTTAAGACTAATACTTGTGTCCTCCGGTCAAGTGACAATAACTTTAATATTACAACATATATGCAAATAATGATGCAAAATCAGCCTATAAGAACTTCAAAACTGTTAACACAAAAATTAAAATGGAAGCAGAAAATATAGAAGAACTGCATTTATTTGACATGAAATCAATTGCAATATTCGGTCAACAAAAGTTAAGTCAACAAATTAAAGGAGGTTGGTGAATGCCTCAATGTTGGCCTGTTGGGTATATATTGCGTCGACACAAAGATGCATAAAATGGGGCCAAAAGAGTCTTGTTTTGACGTAGCAATAAAATCTAGCCGACCAAAGATATTTCATAATAAAACATAACATAATCAAAAACATTGTGAGGGTTACATATAAAAAGAGTTAGTGAACGCAATGACATAGACTGTATACAGTATACATGTGATGATAACGGTAATTAAAACTGTAACAATAATTAAACAACACAAATAAAATCTTAATTTATATATGCAAATGGATCGTTTGGGAGATTGAGATAGAAGGGGAAAAAAGCTAGTCTCACAAGGAGATCATATGTGAAAAAGACCTGCGAGCATCTAAAATCTAGTGACGTCAACGAATAGGAATAATAAAGATGAGAAATAAAGAAAATAATAATGTTATAACTATTCTATAATAACATTCACAACGTGTTTCCCATATATATATATATATATATATATATATATATATATATATATATATG
>BJCM01052406.1:803-14967 GCA_018326385.1 Flaveria bidentis | reverse complement strand
ATTATTTAACCAATTTTAAATAACAAACAAATAACATCTCATGAACAAATTATCCATATAAGTTTGTTCTTTTACAAAAGCAAAGTTTTAGAAAACCAATTTTCTAAATCGGTGTTAATATTTATTTGTATGATCTCATCAACAAATAAACATATATTGGTGTTTGTTAAGCTTGTTATTGGGTATGACCCGACTTGGATCATAACGTACTAACCACATCAATGTTCTATGTGTCTTAGGCATAAAGGATCCAACAATTTAATCAAAACCAAAAAGATTAGCTACTCATAATGTTGAAAAACACTAAGAACAATAGTAAAGATTCAAACTTTAAAATCATAAACGAGAGAATCGACAAAACAAATAAATAATAAGGAAAACGAATTGAAACTGAATGATTTTTAGTGCTAAACGATTGCTCTCCGATCTTGCTTCAAACTCCAAATTTGAATAAAAAAATGCTTTCTTCTTTCTTTATGAATTCTTACGTCAATCTCCTCTGTTGTCCCCTTTTTTTTCGTTATCTGTGGTTGCCCTTCTTTTCTTGATTTATCCCAATCTTCCTTCATGGGCTGCTTCAACAAACCATTTAATTAGAAAACTCATTCATAGGCTTTAAACACTTGCCATTTTTTTAATGTAATTGACATGGGCTGCGATGGTTCAAGAAGGAATTCATCATTATCCACCATCTGAGTTAATTTGAATTTTGTATTAGCTATATATCAAACTATTAAATTAAGTCATGCTTTACGTAGTTTTTTTTAGATTTAAAACAATTAAACTTTTGACTTTTTAATATATATGAATTTTAACTTCCGGATCATTTCATCTACCTACGCAATTTTCAAATCTATTTATTATTATTTATTTTTATTTAGATAATTATCTTTATCACATAAATTCAACTTTAAAGAACATTGATAATCATAATATTAAAATTTTGTTTGACATTCACTTATCGATCTTGAATTTTGGTTAAAAATACATCTTTAGAGCATATAATCTCTTGAAGCTTATAAAATACGAACGTAAACCAAATATGAATATTATTATTTAAAACTACCCAAAAGTAACTCAAAAGCATAAGAATATTTATATTTAATAGGTATGTTTTAGACCACATCAAATATCCCCATACTTGAACTTTGCTTGTCCCTAAGCAAAACTCGTCACAAGACACATATAACATCAACATATTTATATTCATAGATGTTAAACTAAATTAGCGCAACCCATTTTCCCTAAAGACATAATCAACTATCTAGTCACACTCAATAGAATTACAACATAACAAACGAATGCAACTGATTTTAAAAAAAATAGTTGTTCTAACTAAATTTAGTTCATTGAAAAAATTTAAACACATACAATAATCCACAACTTCTCACAATATTCACTCCTTTCGGTTTATTTAGCGACTAGTAAGAAATGTACTAGTTTATATTTGTGGTACTCTCAATATCATCACGACATGACATTATCATAAGCTTGTAAATGTATCACATCTATACCAACTAACAATTTAACTTTACACAAATCAAGTAGGTCTTTACATGGGTTGTAACGTGGCAAGGGTGACGAGTAGGAATAAACAAGATGAAAACAAGGCTAAGATGTTTAGATAAATCCGACTTCGCTAGCCTAAACACGAACATAATACGCAAATGATAAACAACACAAAGGACCAAACTTGAATCCTTTAACAAACTAACTACTAATAAACATTTTTTTCATGTCATTTTTTTCTTTTTTTTCTTTTTTTCATTTTTTTCCTCTCTCTATTTTTTCTTCTTTTTTTTAATCTAAGATAAAATAATCAAACATAAAAATTGAATCACACTATTTAAACACTAACTTAGCGGGATTTTTTTAAAACAACCAGGTTAACACAAAAAGGGCTTAAATAAACAAAGACTAGGTTTAACATGGATGTAAACAAAAGGAAATGGTAAATATATGGCTCAACATGGCTAACTAGTGGATATTTTCGGGGGTAGGGTAGTCACAGGCTAAAAACAAGGCTGAATCCTAGGTGCCTCTATCATTTTGTGCAAGTTCAACGTTTATGGTCTCGAGGCGTATAACCTATACAAGTTCTAAAGTGCATGTACGTGTGATATAAATGCTCAACAATGAAATGCATGTGAAATGCAAATAATCAAAAATTAAAGGCTTAATCTCATATGAAAACGAAGGTAATCGGGGTATAAGTTGTGGACAATTGCACGTTTTTCAATTCTGAATTTACCACACTTAATTAGACGTCTATACCATTTAAAATAACTTTTGTTAAAGTAACTTAATCATGTGACTTGAAGAGTTAATTATGCTCTAAGTTTAACTAGTTAGCGCTATTCCGCATCACATCATGATACGTACAAGTTGTGTTTATATGCGTGGATGAGATGTACTTAGTGCCTTTTTTCTTTTTTTTTGAAAATTATTTTTTTTATTTTTATTTTTTGTGAAATTCAGGGATTCATCAAAATTTTACAATATTATCAAACAATATGCAGAATATTTCAGTTTTGCTAACTAAACCCATCCCCACACTTAAATCGAACATTGTCCATAATGTTCGAGTAAACAGATATAAGCAATTAAGATAATAAAAGTGCGAAAGATGGGAAAACTAAAACTTCCATGTTAT
Organism: Flaveria bidentis; assembly: GCA_018326385.1. Lineage (NCBI taxonomy): Eukaryota > Viridiplantae > Streptophyta > Magnoliopsida > Asterales > Asteraceae > Flaveria > Flaveria bidentis. The sequence continues at coordinate 12,314 of BJCM01052406.1, read as the reverse complement.
GTAGCATGCAATGACAGAAGGTCCACTGAAAATACATGTGTCATCTTCGCACTTTAACTTGACTAAGAGCCTCAAGAAAATGAACATTAAGCTCTGAGCAATAACCTGAAATCAAAGATAAACACAAAAGCATCCGGTATGAAGAATTAAAAATAAAAATTAAAATTAAATTAAAAAAATTAAAAGCAATCCCTCGGGTTGCCCCCCGGAAGCGCTTGGTTTATATACGAGTCATCAGCCATACTCGAACCTCTCAATCAGGTTCCAATGGGGGCGAGGTCAACCACTTCTTCCTCGTTCTCAATCACTGGCCCACTAATGTAATGCTTCAAACTATGGTCGTTTACCTTAAACTTCTCCCTATCATTTTCCACGATTTCAATTGTTCCGTATGGAAATACGTCGCTCACAGTATGTAAGGCCCCGTTCTCGGGACGCTTACAATTGGCCAATCATTGCTCACAAAACATACAATTACATTTTTCCTTCATAAAAACATCACAGCGGAACATTAAAATAACTTTTCATTTCATAATAACTGCACTTGCAAGTTAATACAATCATTCATTTCAAAACCTCAATCGTTCGCATTTCAATGCAAAAACATTAAGCAAAATATGCCATCCAAAATGCCAAGTAGCTGCCCCGTGCCATCCTCAGAAATGCTCACCTGCCAACTAGAAAATGCATAAAAAGTAAGCATTGTTGGGTGAGTTCTAGTTTTAATAAAACATTGCATTACCATCCATACCTTAAAACCTTTTCATTACTATTACATGTTATAACACATCACACATACATCAAGGTAATCATTATCTTCATCACCGTTCGTTAGTACATTTCGCATATTTCGTACCTATCGCACTTTTCGTACTTTATTATCTTTTCACTTTTATCTAGGTCCTGTCATGTACTTAACCCCCCTCTAAAGCATCAAGCAATTCATCTAGGGTTAAGCGACAACAACCCCATATCGCACATACAGCCTTGATAACTTCAGTCACCACAGACGGTAAGATTGTCTGCATGACCTGATGCACATCTTCAACAACAGCCTCCTTCATCAAGGCCCTTAAGTTAGCACTCTCATCACTGCCCTTCGGATGAGGGGTCTCTGGTTCTTCATGAACCACCTTTTTGGCTCTAGGCCTTCATCTTGTAACTCGTGGTTCAGCGCCACGACCTCCACCACATGAAGGTTTAGATGATCTACCATTGGCCATCCTCTAACACACACTGAAAGATTCAAACACCAACACGGTCATTCAAGGGTACAGCTCAGTTTATGTTAAGTATAGTAAGTCCCTAATTATAGTGGCTAGTTGTGATTAGCCACTTACTTTACTCTTCATACCCCGAGCATTACCTATCCTGACTACATCAGTATCTAAATCTAACAACAACACATAACTACATAACATGCGCACATAATACCGGTTATCATTAAGAAAATACCTAATGGCACGCAGCTACTCGGACTGGCATCCCTTCCCTTTCCGTCCCATTTTCAGTTTAAGTTTAGGTTTATTTTGAAAATTTACCCGTTTCACTTAAACTTTGACTCTGATACCAACTTGTAAGGCCCTGTTCCCGGGATGCTTACAGCAGGCCAATCATTGCTCACAAAACATACAATTACATTTTTCCTTCTTAAAAACATCATAGCGGAACATTAAAATAACTTTTCATTTCATAATTGCAAGTTAATACAATCATTCATTTCAAAACATCAATCATTCGTATTTCAATGCAAAAACATTAAGCAAAAGATGCCATCCAAAATGCCAATTAGTTGCCCCGCGCCATCCTCAGCAATGCTCACCTGCCAACTGGAAAATGCATAAAAAGTTAGCGTTTCTAAGTGAGTTCTAGTTTTAATAAAACATTGCATTACCATCCATGTGTTAAAACCTTTTCATTACTATTACACATGATCACACATCACACATACATCAAGGTAATCATTATCTTCATCACCATTCGTTAGTACATTTCACACATTTCGTACTTATCGCACTTTTCGTACTTTATTATCTTTTCACTTTTATCTAGGTCCTGTCATGTACTTAACCCCCCCCCCCCCCCTCTAAAGCATCAAGCAATGCATCTAGGGTTAAGCGACAAGGACCCCATATCGCATATATCGCACGTATCGCAAATATCGCATGTATCGCACATATCGCACGTATCGCACGTATGGAGTGGTCACTAGGACAGACTCCCCCTATGTGTGTGAACTCTTATGGGTCAGCCAAAATCGCACGTTGTATAATGCACAATAATTAGGAAATCGCACGTATTGGAGCAGTCACCAAGACTAAACTCCTACTGTGTGTATGGACCTTTATGATTTAGCCAGAATCGCACGATGTACATACACACACAGTTGAACTAACAACTCTCAATCATTTGTGAACCTCCTTTCAGTTGCTTGCAAGGATTTTCATCACTTTCTCTTTCATTCATTAACCCATGCATTCATTATTTCGTTCCTCTTTCATTATCTTCCACTTTATGTTACATAATACTTTCATTTCATACATTAGCATTCAATGTTAAGTCACGGGAAGACACACATACATAAACAGGAACATCAGCAAGATCATGAAAATCTTCATACATATCAGCATTCATACATCATGCATCACACATACCATCATGCATAATATCATAAATCGCACATCATCAATCACACATCATCAATCACACATCATCATACAATGCCCATCACATCCGCATTGTCTTTTACTCATTCGGCATTGTCTTTTACTCATCCGCATTTCCCATACTTAAGTCAATGTTCATCCACATTTCCCATACTTAGCAATGCTCATCCGCATTTCCCATACTTAGTCAATGCTAATCCGCATTTCCCTTACTTAGTCAATGCTCATCCGCATTTCCCATACTTAGTCAATGCTCATCCGCATTAATTGTTCATCCGCATTAACTGTTCATCCGCATTTCTCCAATACTCATCCGCATTGACTTACTTAGTGATCAATGCTCATCCGCATTTCCCATACTTAGTCAATGCTCATCCGCAATAACTGTTCATCCGCATTTATTTTGAACACTTGGGCAGATTTAAAAACTTAGACATCTGAGCCCTAAACATCAGATTTCAATTTCCAAACACCATCTATTATGTTCTAAGCTTAAATCTTACCTTCTAAGCTTCAGAAACATAACCATAACATCAAAAAATCATGAACACGGTGCCGAATCACACCATAACATCATCATTCACACAATCAAACGTACGGGTATAAAACCCAGTTTTATAAAAACATACATTCATGTATTTCCAGCCCCAAAATCAGTTAAAACATGTAAAAGAGGGATTCTAGAACTCACATTCGCAGCTCTTGAGTATGGCTGCTTCCAAACTCGTTTGCAATTGAATTCAACCGCCTAGAAACCCACCAAAAGCACACACAACCGAACATACAAACACACATAAGCATACAACCGAGGCATGGCCAGTTAAGAACACTAAAAAACCATGACTTCTTACCTTGAATTGGAATTTTCAGCTTGTTCTTCTTCAAACCCGAGAGCTCTCTGCTCTTTTCTTTCTCTCTCTCTAAAAACCGCAGATCTGGGTGTTTTAAGGGGAGAGTGGGCTGCCATGCCCACTTTACACCCACTTTTTCAAACTTTTGTCCTTTTTGACACTTTTACCCTTAACTTGGGTAAAATATTTTTTCTTTCTTTTTCTTCACTTTATTCTTTCTTTCTTAGTCTCTAAAAATAACCGGGTGTTACACAGTATATGGTCCCGACCATCGGGATTTTAATTTTCCCGGAAACAATTTCAATCGCGAATTGTGCAGCAACACCTCATCCCCACACTTGAATTATTTATTGCGTTTCAGATGTCAATCATGCAATTCTTTTGTACGCTCCTTGTATCGTGTCGAATGTACGTACGCATGATCTCTCAATTCCTCCAACTCGTGCAACTGGTGAAATCGATTCGCTCTAGCCGTGGACATATTTAAATTCGATGTCCCCCGGTATGCACGATGCTCCAACTCTACCGGTAGATGACACGCTTCCTCGTAAATCATCTGAAAGGGTGTAGAACCAGTCGGTGTCTTATACGTTGTGCGGAAAGCCTATAGTGCATCATTTAACTTATCGAAAAAATCCTTGCGATTTGATCTGACTGTCTTCTCTAGTATCCACTTGATACCCCGATTACTTACCTCAACTTGCCCACTAGTCTGCGGATGATAAGCCGTTGCAAGCCGATGGGTGAGTTGCAAGGCTTTCTCCATCTGCGCATTGCAGAAGTGGGTCCCTCAATCACTAATTAGGGCTTTGGGGGTACCAAATCGGGAAAACAACTTTGTAATGAATCTCACTACAACCCTAGCATCATTCATGGGCAAAGCTTGAGCCTCCACCCACTTAGAAACATAGTCGACGGGTACTAGGATGTACATGTTTCCGCGAGAAGGTGGAAATGGGCCCATGAAATCGATGCCCCACAAATCAAAAATCTCACATGCCTGAATAGCAAACTGTGGCATCTCATTCTGGGATGAGATATTTCCTACTCTCTAACACGCGTCACAACTCCTCACAAACTCATGTGTGTCCTTAAAGATCGTCGGCCAATAAAACACAGCGTCGAATACTTTTTTTGTTGTCAAACTCGCTCCATAATGCCACATGTTGGTCCTGAGTGGCAATGTCTCAAAATCCTCCTTGCCTAATCACCGTGTACGCACCTACGTACAATCTGATCTGCTCCAATGCGGAAGAGGTAGGGGTCATCCCAAATATAATGCTTAACATCTGCAAAGAATTTCTTCTTTTGTTGATGTGTCATGCCTCTCATCAGAACCCCTGTTGCTAAGTAATTAGCTAGATCTGCAAACCATGGAAAACCCTTGTCATGTGCTTTCACAAACATCAATGTTTCATGAGGAAAGTTATCATCAATCATGTCCTCCCTAATCTCCTCATGCCCGAAGTCCTCTAAACGTGACAAATGGTCCGCTGCGATATTTTCTGCACCTTTTTTATCCCTGATCTCAATGTCAAACTCCTAATGTAGCAAAATCCACTTTATCAATCGTCGCTTAGCGTTCTGCTTACTAAACAAATACTTAAGGGCAGCATGATCTATGTAAACAATAGTCTTAGAAAGGATGAGGTAAGATCTAAACTTATCAAATGCAAAGACTACTGCTAACAACTCCTTCTCCGTCGTGGTGTAATGCTCCTGTGCATCAGTGAGCGTCTTACTCGCGTAATAGATCGGGTGAAAATGTGTGTCCCTACGCTAACCTATGACCGCTCCTATCGCATAGTCACTCGCATCGCATATTAACTCAAAAAGTAAACTCCAAACTGGGGCGACCATAATCGGAGCATTCACCAACTTCTTCTTTAGAAGCTCAAAAGCACTCTTACACTCTTTAGAAAACACAAATGGCACATCTTTCTCTAGGAGTTACGCCATCAACCTTGCGATCTTGGAGAAATTTCTAATGAAACGTCGATAAAAACTAGTGTGGCCTAAGAAACTCCTAATAGATTTCACTGATGTGGGTAGCAGAAGCTTGCTAATAGTCTCAATATTCGCCATATCAACCTCAAGCCCCGCATGTGAAATCGTGTGCCCTAAAACGATGCCTTCCTTCACCATGAAGTGGCACTTCTCCCAGTGTAGCATAAGTTTGGTCTTCTCACATCGAGCTAACATCTTCTCCAAATGCTCCAAACATGAGTCAAAGGAACTCCCAAAAACAGAAAAGTCATCCATGAAAAAACCTCCATGGAGTCCTCGACCATGTCTTGGAATATAGTTACCATACACCGCTGAAAAGTAGCTGGAGCATTACATAACCCAAACGGCATGCGGCGATACGCAAAGGTTCCATACGGGCATGTAAAGGTCATCTTTTCCTGATCCTCTAGAGCGATAGGGATATGGAAATAACTTGAAATGCCATCAAGGAAATAGTAGAACTGTTGCCCTGACAAACGCTCCAACATCTGATCGATAAAAGGAAGTGGGAAATGGTCCTTCCTCGTGGCATCATTCAATTTGCAATAATCAATGCAAACTCACCACCCGGTGACTGTCCTTGTCGGAATCAACTCGTTCTTCTCATTAGTCACCACTGTCATCCCCCCTTTCTTGGGTACAACCTGCACAGGACTCACCCACTTTGAGTCAGAGATAGGATAGATCAATCCTTCATCTAACAAATTAATCACTTCCTTCTTAACTACTTCTTGCATGTTAGGATTTAATCTTCTCTGACTCTGTCAAAAAAGCTTATACTCATCTTCCATAAGTATCTTATGCGTGCAAAAAGAAGGGTTGATACCCTTGATATCCATCGGTTTCCATGCAATTGCTTGTTTGTGTGCCTTTAGCACATCCACTAGTCTCTTCTTCTCCTCCTCTGTCAATCTAGCATAAATGATGATAGGTAACTAAGATCCCTCATCTAGAAATACATACTCTAAATAAGACGGCAATTCCTTAAGCTCTAATGATGGGGAGTCTCAATCGACGGCTTCTATATTGGTTCCTCTCTCGTAATCACCTCACACACGTTCAGCTTCCTTGAGAGGTTGACTCTCATGATCTACCGAGTCATGCTCAAAGGCAAAAGCGGTCAACTCGATTTCCTGGTTCTCACTAACCAGGAGTTGTGAGTCTGTATAATCAGATCTGATAAACTCTTGAAAACTCGTAGTCACATGTGTCCAAATGGTATCTATGAAGTACAAGGTGTCATCCTGATCATGTGTGTTTTTCATGGATTAGTTCACATCGAAGGTAACCGTTTTATTAACAACTCGTAAGCTTAGCTTGTCGTCAAGGACATTGATCAATGCCCTTGTAGTAGCCAGGAAAGGTCGTCCTAAGATCAATGGGACCTTCTCGACATCATCCATAGATCTGCCAATGCATTGCTCCCCTAGGTCTAGCTTAGCGAACATTGAATATGGCATCAATTTGATGCTATCCCCTAGATCTGCCAATGCATTGCTCACAGACAAACCACCTATAATACACGGAATAGTAAAACTACCCAGATTAGTCATCTTCTGTGGTAGTTTGTTCTACATAGTAGCTGAACACTCCTCACTTAATGTCACCGTTGAGATCTGGTCCAATTTCTTCTTATTCGTGAGTAGATCCTTCAAAAACTTAGCATACTTAGGCATGTGCTATAATGCCTCTACAAAAGGTAAGTTCACCTTGAGTTGCTTAAACATCTCAAGGAACTTCCCGTACTACTCCTTAGACCGATGCTGAGCCAATCGTCCTGGGTATGGAAGTCTATCAAAATGGACTAATGACTCCTTTGTCTTCTTCTTCTCAATAACCTTCTCTCTGGACTCCTCTGGTTGTGTTGTACTTGCTGGGTGCAGCCTCTGTTGCACCTTGCCAGCAGGAGCCTCCATCTCTATCTCCTTATCAACCTCCTCCTCAATCATTGAAGGAGGCTCAATCACACCGTATGATTTACCACTTCGTGTCGTCACAGATTTCACATGCGCATTTGGATTCGTCATTACATTACTAGGTAGGCCTCCAGGTTGCCTTTCCTGAAACATATCTAATAAGTGGCCCATAGTTCTTTCTATATTCTACAATAAGGCACCCTGATTCTTGATCATGGCTTCGCTCTCTTGGAACCTAACTTGATATGCATGATATCTAGCATGCGCTTCCTTATACCTAGTGTCATCCCTCGCCATGAACTGAGTCAACATCTGTGATTGCTGCATCATCTCTTCAAGTGTGGGTTTTTTCTCCCCCTGCCCTATGCCACTGTCTGATAGTACTCAAACTCTGATTCTGAAACAAACTCTGAGTACGCGGTTGAAAACCCGGTGGGTTTCCACTCCTCTAGTTCTGCTGATTCCTCCAACCAGGATTATAGGAATTACCAAAGGCATTTCCTTGCATCCAGTTGGGATTGCTAACAAAGTCAACCTGTTTCTAAAAACTATCAACAGAAATAGGGCAATCAATCGTATCATGACCATCCCGACAAATCTCACAGGCCTGGTCCTTCTTCTTTTGCAGGTCTGCTACCATCTTAGCTAATGCCTCAACCTGGGTGGCTAAAGCAGCGCTCGAATCAATCTGGTGCACTCCTCGCTAAGCAGCAACCGGGGCTCTACAATTAGGATACTCATAACTACTCATAGCCAGGTCCTCGAACATCGTGTTACACTCTTCAACAGTTTTGGTGGTCATCAGATTACCACCGGAAGTAGTATCCAGCATGTTCCTTGTTTCAGGAGTAACTCCATTGTAGAACTTCTCAATCAACACCCAATCCTCCAAACCGTGATGTGGACACTTGTGCACTAGCTCCTTGAAACGCTCCCAGGTCTCATAGAAAGTCTATCCCGGCTTCTGGTGAAATAAGTGAATCATGATCCTCAGACAAGCGGTCTTTGAAGGGGGGAAGTATTTACACAAGAACTTCTCTTGCATATCAGCCCAAGTAGTGATACATCCTGTGGGTAGGGACTCAGGCCAACTGTGGGCGCGGTCAGTAAGAGAGAATGGAAAGAAGCGAAACTTGCATGCGTCCTCAAAAACACCTTTCACCTGAAAGGTGTCTCAGATCCTCGCCAAGAGAGCCAAGTGAGAATTTGGGTCTTCAACAGCTAACCCATGGAATTGAACAGTATTAGTGATCATAGAAATTATTTCGGGAGAGATTTGCCAATTTTTGGCAGTGATTGGTGGACATGCAATACTAGACCTAGCTCCGGCAGCAGTGGGCTTGGCATAGTCGGCAATCACTCTCCTCATTGGTGGTTGTTCTTCGGCCATTGTGGATTCTGTAGCATGAGAGGATTCACGGTTGTAAGAATCTTCCTCAGTCTCAAGCTCCGTGTCCGACTCGTTCGAATATTGATCAAATGCACGCTCTGGATCGTCAAGTGGCTGAAATTCTGGTGGTCTGGCAGAACGGGTGTGGCGCATAAACTAAAAGAAAGTTAAAAAAAGAAAAAGAAAAAGAAATTTACCTAATTAATTAAAGCACGAACAAATAAAAGTAAATAAAAAAATAATAACTAAAGGTATAGTTAAACAAATAAGAGGAAATTAATCTAAAAAAATAAACGCTAAATTAGAAAATAAATGATTAGATCCTCGACTCGGGTCGTTCTCAAATTCACAAAAACAGGGTCCCCGGCAACGGCGCCAAAAACTTTATGTGTGAAAATATATATTATTTTATTTTGAAAATGTTTTTTTTCACAAATTAGTTTTAAAATTTGGAAATTCCTAACTAAATTTCACACAAACGGCATGTGTACCAGTCGTGACATAGTAAAGTTTAGGTAAGTCCGGATATCGAACCCAGAGACACGTTTGGCGGCTTTCGTTACTAAGCCTCTATCGACTTCTAACCTGATTAATTTAATTATTTTAAGTAATTAATAATAAACAAAATAAACAATTTTACTAAAATTAATTAATCTAAATGTAGATACATGTGTACCTAGTTTCTGAGCTTAATGTAATATGTCTTTATTGTCTTACACATATGTAATAGATTAGGTACTTAATGAAATACAAATGTTTGTTTGTGCTTATAATGTTTTTTATTTCATTAATTAGTAGTTTAACGCTTATTGAATTTACTATATAGGTTTGTGGTTGTTTGAACTAATATTAGTAATGTAATTATTAATAAATATATTCAAACTTAGTAATATGGATTTCTCATGCGAATGTCCCATGCTAATGGACCATACGCATGAACAACTTCATGTGAATGACTCAGTCGCACGACTGAACCAGGAGACTGGATCAGTCGCACGAGTGTAACATGAGATTGACTCAATCGCACGACTGAACACTCAGTCATACGAATGGATCAACCGCATGGCTCAATCGCACGACTGAACCATGCAAATGGTTCAGTCGCCCTAATGAGAAACCATAACCTATAAATACCACTTAATTCATGGAAAACCGAAACAATTAAGAACACTTCGACTACATCCGTACCCTAGCCGTCCAGAGACCTCTAAGAACCTGTTCCAAGTTCATAGATTGCACTAGATCGATTCCAAATCGTTCTTAACATTTAGATTCAATCCATAATTGTTTCTACGTGCGTTCTCACTGATTGGCGCGCCAATCAAATAGGATTCTGCACTATTTGATTCGGTATACACGTTTATCAATTAGTATTTCGTTCAATACACGATCCTAACACTAAACACAGCGGATGAAAAAAAACAAATTATGAATTCAAACTTGGAACTTGAATATGATCAAATACGTGAAATAACTACCTAGATAGGAGTCCAATTAACATGTGATGACCTAAAGGTAATGATTTATATAACTATCTCTAAAAATACGGATCCAGGGTTAACTAGGTATGTTTATACTCCTCAAGAAAACCAAAGACACATGTGAAGCACAAAACAGGTTTATTAAAATGTCTAATGGAAGATCACCCCTAGGTTTTCTACCGCAATATCTTTAAGATTATATTTTTTAACCCTAAGATAAAGGACAACTTAATTAAATCTAATAAAATACCCTAAAACACTAACACCACGAATGAAAGGCAAAACACGCTCTCGCGAAATCTAAACCTAACAAACAACGGGTAGGAGGTTTTAAGCACTATCTATCACCCCTAGGTTTTAGATAAGGTAGCACATTGAAAAATAACATCAAATCACAACCAATACTCCTAAGATTATCTCTAATCAAAGTTTAAAATTAAAAACACAAAGTAATTATTTTTAACGTGCAAACCTAATCGAGATGTCACGCAATCAATAAAGATTAAACAACATGAGCAAGGCAATAACTTTTAAGTACAAAACAATACACGCGCTCATATTTAATTGAAACAGTAATCAAGTTCTAAGATTAATAAACAAATATACGAGATTAAAACCAAATATTTAATCAAAACATATTAGTTTTTAACCCAACCTAGGTGGTACCAAATACATTAGCAACTCATAATGTTGAAAAACACTAAGAACAATAGTAAAGATTCAAACATTATAATCATAAATGAGAGAATCGACAAAACAAATAAATAATAAGGAAAATGAATTGAAACCAAATGATTTTTAGTGCTAAACGATTGCTCTCCTATCTTGCTTCAAACTCCAAAGTTGAATAAAAAAATGCTTTCTTCTTTCTTTTCGAATTCTGTTGTCAATCTCCTTTGTCGTACCCTCTTATTTTCGTTATCTATGGTTGCCCTTCTTTTATTGATTTCTCCCAATCTTCCTTCATGAGCTGCTTCAACAAACCATTTAATTAGAAATCTCATTCATGGGCTTTAAACAATTACCATTTTTTTAATGTAATTGACATGGGCTGCGATGGTTCAAGAAGGAATTCATCATTGTCCACCATTTGAATTAATTTGAAATTTGTATTGGCTATATTTCAAACTATTAAATTAAGTCATGCTTTACGTAGTTTTTTTAGATTTAAAACAATTAAACTTTTGACTTTTTAATATA
>BJCM01052401.1:0-12829 GCA_018326385.1 Flaveria bidentis | reverse complement strand
CATACTTCCGAAGTTCAAGTCTTAGAAGAATAACCTGAAGACCACTTCCGAAGTATGATGAAAAGAAGAAGTCTCCAAGCCTTGGAAGAAGCAGCCTCTTCCGAAGTATAAGTGGCTTCGGAAGTACTTACTCTTCCGAAGTCATTTAACCTTAGGAAGATAATGCTATGAACCAGTGGACACAAATATGGTCTCTGACACTCCGCTGCAGACTTCTGATACTGCATGGCTTCTTCCTAAAGAGCCATGTAGTTGACCATACTTTATTCTACTGTTTACCTTTTTATGATAGTATATGTTACCAACTTTAGTTGGTGACAAAAGGTAAGTCAGGGATATGTCCTCACTACCATATCTCAGATAAGACTTTATCTGAGATACCTTAAACTATAGTCTTGTAGCATAGGCTTTAGCTAAAGGATCCCAGTTGGTATCAATGTATATCCGGCTGTAGGTAGTATTATATATAGGTTCTCTTTATAACTCATTCTACACTACTTGTAAAAGTCTTGTATTATTGAGTTGAGAAGCAATATATAAAAGTACCTTGAAAATTACTTCCTGTGTTCTTTATTACTTTCTATATTGTGATCAGCTCTGATGGATTCTATCTATACCCGAGTGTTGTTCTAGGTGAGTTTGAGAGAAAACATTTTGTTAAGTGACCAATATCGATCCTGCAGTGGTTCATCAACGCTGAATGAAGTTGATGTTTTTGAGTTGGTGTTGGGGCAACATCTTGGACATATTAGGGGTATTGGGCGTAAACCATCATCATCTGCAAGTACGAATTCTTTTTTTCATGATCACAAACAAACTCCTCAATCATTTACACAAGTAAGTGGTTTTATGTTATTATTTATCTAGTTTTAGCTTAAACGGGTCAAAATGGGTGTAAACGACATGATTTGATTTTAAATGGGTCAAAATGACTTAAAGTTGCATGTCTTGAGTGTATCATAGTGGGTTTATGTTATTATGACTATTCATTATTAAAATAGACTTTAACTATCTAAGTTTAGCTTAAACGGATCAAAATGGCTGCAAACGACAAGATTTGAGTTTAAACGGGTCAACATGCCTTAAAGTTGGATGTCTTGAGTGCATCATAATGGGTTTAGGTTGAAATGACTATTTATCGGTAAAATCGACTTTAATTATCTAAGTTTAGCTTAAATTGGTCAAAATGCGTGCAAACGACATGATTTGAGTTTAAACGGGTCAAAATGCCTTAAAGTTGGATGTCTTGAGTGCATCATTGTAACACCCGGTTATTTATTTATTTTGAAGCCGACGAATGAAGGAAAAGAAATAAAGTCCTAAGTCGAAGGACCAAACTCGCCAACGAGAGAAAGTTAGGTGAGTGGGGGTATATAAAGGGAGAGGGCAGCCCTTACCCTCTCTCACACTCACATTTCAGCCAAAAAGAAAGAGGAGAAGAAAGAAAGAAGAGAAAAGGGAGAAAAAGTTGGTTCCGGTTGGTTCGAGTGAGCAAAATTGTCGTGTAGCAAGTCAAATCGAAGCTCTTCTCGTTGTGGTCATTTGTGTGAGTTCTAGGACCCCTACTTTACACATTTTTGAATGATTTGGGGTTGGAACACATCTGAAAATCGGGTTTTTGAGTGTGTATGTGTGTGACCCGTATGCATATGTGTATGTGTGTGTATGATTCGTTTGAGCCTTGCTTGTGAGCTTGTGTGTGTTTTAATGGTGTTGTGGTATGCATTCCTAAGGTTTAGGATGGTTGATTTGGGCTTAGAACGAGTTTGGATGAGCTTGGAGATCGAAAATGGCAGATTGGGTTCGGGATGAACTACATTCTGCATCAGCTAGGGCTAGGCGACCGAATGAAGGCCATACGGCCGAATGAGGTGCGAATGGGGTCCATTCGCACGATTGAGAGTTCATTCGCACGATTGGGGCCAGTCGCATGGGGAGTCATGCGACTGAGGGTCCAGTCGCATAAGTGCTCATCCGCATTAGTTCCATTCGCATGAGATCCATCCGCATTAATTCCATTCGCACGATTGGGTGTTCATTCGCATAAGTGTTCATCCGCATTGGTCCAATCGCATGATGTTCAGTCGCATGGAGTCCATGCGACTGAAGGGTGTCCATACGCCCGAATAAGTTGTTGCACCCGAGGAGAAGTGTAGTTTAACTTCTGACTTTTGGGGAAAGTGCAGATGTAAGTTTTGACGTAAAGGTTCCCGTAAGTTCATGTAAGATGACGATTGAGGACTTAGTGAGCATGTTGGGCTTGATGATGATGTTGCACATTTATGCATGTTATGTATGTATGATGTTGCCCTATATGATAATAACTGTGTATGATATGTTCCTGATTATGATGTACGTTTATCTTTCCTGTGGCTTTACGATGAATGTTAATGAATGAATAAAAGTATTATGTAACGTAAAGTGAAAGATAATGAAAGAGGAACATGAAGTAAGAATGCATGCATTAATGAATGATGAAAGTATTGAAAGTCTTGCAAGCACTGTATGTCGGGACACACCATTAAAAGGTGTTAACCCAACGGTGTGCGGGTTTGCTACCCCGGGAGGATGCACATCGGGGTCTTTCTTTGCGATTGACCATATGTATGAACCATTGTTGCGTGCCTTAGGTACTGTGACCATTGGTGCTGAGCACCACGGATGAAGGTCTATTATAGGCTTAGGTCCAGTACCATGAGCATGAAGGGCATAGCATATGACAATGGTATACCTGAACTTTACCTTAGGTACTATGACCATTGGTGCTGAGCACCACGGATGAAGGTCTATTATAGGCTTAGGTCCAGTACCATGAGCATGAAGGGTAAAGTTCATGGTGATGACGAAAGGAAAAGATGTAATGATGAACGAATGAATGAAAGTAAGAATGAATGAATGAACGGAAGTCAATGAACGATGAAGATAATAATTATTATCTATGTGTACATATGATGTATGATCGCATGAAAGAAAAGAACGGTTTTAACGAAAAAAAGTATGTTTTATTTTATAAAACTAGAACTCACTCAGCAATGCTGACTTTGATGTGTTTCCAGTTCGCAGGTGATTATTGCTGATGATGGCACGAGACGGCTACTCAGCTCTTTTGGGATGGCATCCATTTATATAATGGTTTTGTGATGTAATGCAACAATGTATTTGTAACTGATTAACGATGTATTATTTTGCAAAAGTTTTTATGATGAAATGAGATGTCATTTTTGAATGTTTCCGCTGCAATATTTTTGTAAGATAATTGAAAATGTATGTTTTATGTGCAATGATTTGCCAGTTGTAAGCGTCCCGGGAACGAGGCCTTACAATCACAGTGGGTTTAATTTGAAATACTATTTATCGGTAAAATAGACTTTAATCATATAAGTTTAGCTTAAACAGGTCAATATGGGTGCAAACGACATAATTTGAGTTTAAAAGGGTCAAAATGACTTAAAGTTGGATGTCTTAAGTGCATCATAGTGGGTTTAGGTTATTCTGACTTTTTATCGTTAAAATAGACTTTAATTATTTAAGTTTAGCTTAAACGGATCAAAATGAGTACAAACGACATGATTTGAGTTTAAACGGATCAAAATGCCTTAAAGTTGGATGTCTTGAGTGCATCATAGTGGGTTTACATTGAAATGACTAAATTATAGCTAAAATAGACTTTAATTATCTAAGTTTAGCTTAAACAGGTCAAAATGGGTGCAAATGACATGATTTGAGTTTAAATGGGTCAAAATGATTTCAAGTTGGATGTCTTAAGTGCATCATATTGTGTTTAGGTTATTTTTGACTTTTTAGAATGTTTCTAAGTATATTAAGTGTGTTTGGTTCAACATGATTAAAAGTATATATTTCGGTTTTGTAGGAACAAATTTCAAGTTTGCTTCAAAATCCTCATTTTATGTCACAAATTACAAAACTAATTGCTTCGCAAAAGGCTCCAAATCAAGCCGAAGAAGACGATTCAGACGAAGGGGATGAATAGCATATTGTATCAAAGGGTCACGTTTGTTTTAGAATACTTATGTTTGACTTTAATTATGACTAAATAACTTATGTTTATACTTTATGTAGTATGATTATATGATATTATGAAATCTAGATTTATTTTGTATGAAATTGAATGTTATTGGAAATTTTAGGTTTATTTTGGTCATTTGAAAAAACTGGAAATATTAAAAAATAAATAAAAATATTTTTATAAAAATTGATCATTAGCGGCAACATATCGCCGCTAATAGTCATTTAATTATTAAAAAAATATTAGTGACGAATTATTAGTGACCACATGTTGATTATTAGTGGCGACCCTTTAGTGGCGACCTTTTAGCGGCGATATTTGTATCATTAGCGACGAACTATAATTAGCTGCGATTGGTCGCCGCCAAAGGCTATAACGATGACTATCATGGGTCATAGCAACGACAATCATGTGTTGCCGCTAATGATACAAAATTTTGTAGTGTATTTGTCTCAAATTTGTCGTAAATATTTGTTAAAACATTGACGGTATTTAGTCGCAAAATACTTGTTGCAAATCTGTTACAACTGGTTGTTGGACAACTGTCTCAAAATTATGTCAGAAGATTGTTGGTATCCTGTCGCAAAGTACTTGTCGTAAACCTGTCGCATACTTGGTTAGAAATCTGTCAAAAAATTCTGCAACAAGGGTTTTTGCGACAAAACAGTTTTTGACGTAAACTTGTCGCAAAACACGTTTTGCAACAAATTTGCAACAACCCTGTTTGTCGTACTTTTATATTTTTTTCTAGTTGTGGAACGAATAAATCTTAAAAGTTTGTTCTTTTGTTATCATTTTAATAAAAATCTGAGATCTTGAATTAGTGTATTTCACAAATCCTAATGAAACATATCAATTGTTGATTTTGTGGAATTGAAAACCCGAAAGTGATTGTTTCTCAATATTTAAGAAAGTTCATTCCATAGTCTTTTGCTTTTTGCATTCGTGTTATTCAATTCATCCAAAGTTTCAATTTTTAATTATAAAGTTATTGTACGTCTTTAAGTCAATTGAGTCATATTAATTAAACATTTTTCACAAATTTCATATGTAGATAACCTTAGTTACCCTTACCGGTCTCAACTTTCCTGTTCAACTTTCTAGTGCGTCTATCTAAGAATAGATCTTGGTATCCGTGTCTGTTACTGGCTGTCATGGATGGGTCGCCCCTTTGGTTGGAGCGCTTTAGTTACGTTTTAAATATAAAAAAGACCGATATATTTACTTGATCGAACCTCAACAACCATATCACCGTTCATTGAGATGACAGGAGTCTGTGCAATTTTTTCCATCTTTTCAATAACTCTAGTCATTCTTTGCCACATCAGATACCTCCACTATCTCAAGTAGCGAACGTACTAGAATGCTACAGGTTGAAATGATGATTTTTCGGTTGTAGGTTTCTATGGGAACAAGTTGAGGGTGTAGTCCCGATTGAAAGATTATCAAAAACTTAACAAATTCGTACATTTTTCTTAAAATGAGTAGTAATAGTAGTAGAAACAAAAATCGTTTTCAAAAACACCTAATAACACTTTAACACAAAACCATCTGCAGATGGGAAGAAAATTCTAAACCAGAACAAGTGTGTATTAATTAACAAGGAACTTATATCAAGATGTTTAATACCCACCCCCTCATGAATTTCTAATTTCCTTGAAAACCTCTTGCTGATCAGTTTATCACTCCATTGTTGTCACAACCGGTGGCATTCACATTTCATCAATGTTGTTCCCATTACAACCATCGCTGTTGTCACCACCCATTATTCTTGATATCGCCTTTTCTAGAACCGTCGTAAAATTTGGATCCGCTGTGAAGGCCGTAACAGTGTGCTTCAAATCCGCAAGTTGCGACCATTGATGGTTTAACTGCAATGACGGTTTGCACCCAATGTTTCCCACACTGGCATCCATGTAATTTTGAGACATTTGCAGCCCTGAAAATTTGGAATGGTTGCATACAGACTGCTCGAAAACGGGCAGTTGGAACTGATCCGAGGTGCGGTGAACTTGTGATGGGGTTGGGGTTTGAGTGAGATCTAGTGTGATTGTTGGAAATGGGCCTGATGTAGAAATGGTGGTCATGGTTGATGAAAAAGGGTTGAGAGTTGTTGCTGTATGGTTTGAGTTTCTGAGGCTGTCGGAGCTCGGTGTGGAGCCGGAGAGGAGCATCCGGGCGGCAGAGGATGTGGTGGAGGCCATGGCTGTGGCGGCCGGTGGGAGAGGGTGGTTGTGGTGGCCTTCGTAGGTGGTGATGAGGATGGTATTATCTTCTGCACATCTTTGCACCTGCATGAACAAGCAACGCTTGCATGTAATTAGTTTCATTTAATGTATAAATTTTTTTATCATTGTTATAATTTGAGTAGCAGTTGGAATGTACATTGAACGGTCGTTTTATTAGTTTAATGGTTAGACTTGATAATTTATAGAACAAATAACATCATAAATAAAACAAAACTTATTTAAATATATAACAAAGTTTATAAACAATATAAGTATACACTATATAATTTAATTGTGTGTGGATTTGATGTTTATTAATGTTTACTAAGATTATTTTTTTTCTTTAAAATCACTTACACTGAATGTTTCAATCCTATATGTAGTATTTTTACAAATGTTTATACTTTTTATAGTTAAGTGAGATAAATAAAACATATATGAATCTTTGGTGAATATTTTTTTTAATTTGACTTCTTTAATAGTTATAAAGCTTTGTAATTATTTAGGGAAAAAAAGTTCATGATTACCGCTTCTACTTCAAGTTTTAATTGGTAGAAAATTAATTCACTTTTAATTATCAAAATTCATGTATCATTTCACTCTCTTAAGTTAATTTTTTTTAATATTTATAAATATATTACATAATATTAAAACAATTAGTGAAAATAGAGATACTTTAGAGAAATGATAGCATTGAACGAATTTAATAAAACACTTCAGAAAATTAGTTTAGTTATTATTAGATGAAGTTTTCCCTATATGATGATAAATAATAATCTGAAAAAAAAAAAAAATTTATCCCGCCCGACCCAGTCTGGTTCATTGGAACCGGCCGGTTTGAAACGAACTTAAGAACGAACCATAGCGGACGCAACTTACTTGTTTCCTGACGGGGCAACCGGCCCCCATGGTGCACCGATAATACGCCCGTGGACAAGGGTTTCCTTTAGCAATTTTTTGACCATACTTCCTCCATTGACATCCATCTATGATCTAACAAACCACACAAATCAATTGCTAAAGAAATCATCAAACCAATAAACAAACTTTAAACCTGAACCAAGATACATACCACTGAAGCCTCTGATCGAGCTCGAACACAAACCCTAGCTCTCCGAACAGTTGCTCCGGGAGAATAACCTATATCTCCGATGTTCCCACAGTTTTCATCGATCATTAAATGATCATTTTGGCTTCTTCTCGGTGATGTTGACTTATCATTCTCATCTGTTTTATCTGCCACAATTGTAGATCCATAATATCCATTGAGATTCACTCTCCGGTGTTCTTCTTGTTGTTTTTGTTGTCTCATGGTGGCGAAACGCATCTGGAGCCTGTTGTAATCGATCATCATGTGATTCAATGCGTCTTTCAACCGTTGATTCTCTCCGGTTATCCTCTCATATTCAGCTTTTGCAGTTGCTAACTGTATAACGAATTCATCAGTTAGATCATCAAAGATTGCAAACTTTTTATATATACTAATGCTTGAGCTTGTAGAGCTATATGCACCTTGTGTTTTGTTTGTTTATCATCTGAATTGAGATATAAAAGATCGTCGATTGTAGATCGATCTGTGCTTGTGTTTCCAGTGAGATGATGTAAACGAGTCTGATAGATAATGATTGAAAGAAATTAACCACTGATGACAGGATAAAGTAAAAATATTGTAATATATCATATCCGCTTACGTTGATGTTGAAATCTAAATCGATAGTAGGTGCAGCAGACTCCTTCTGATAGTCATGAAAACTGTTAAAAGATTCGATCAATATATTCGAGGGATCGTGTTCTTTATCTGTGAACAAATCCAGTTCTTTAATAATCTGTTTATCATGAGATGTTTGTGGTTGATAGTAGGGGCTGTTGTTTTGGAAACTAGTGGTGGTAGGTGGTGGTGAGTGTGAATGTGAAGATGATGATGTATTGTGTCCGGTGGACGCCATGGATTCCGGTGGTGGTGGTGATCGGAGATGGTGGAGTACTCCTGCAGCAATGAGAATGAAGACTAAGAGATGTGTATGTACGTGTGATTAGCTGCCGTGGCCATGCATGTGTTAATTAATTTGTGTGTTTTTTCTAGATAGTTTCTAACAATAAACTCTTTGAATTGAATTTGTGATGTTTTTTCTTATGTTGTTTTGAGTTTTAAACCATGTTGCAGACGCAATAAATAGGTTACATGTAAGTCAGCATTTGAACACATTATATCATACTCTAAATTAGAAACAAGGGAAATGAAAATTCCAAATTAGCGATTTGACCATTCAAATTTATCATAATATTCATTGACTTTGAAAATATTCAAAGTATTTTTATGAATTCACAAATATTCAAATGTCTCTAGCTAACGATACGAACAATCAGCTTTATGACTCCAGTAATACTAATATATATTGTATCGCTAGTGTATCATTAATGTATTATTCAAAAAAAATTACCAAAGAAAAAAATTACATATCACCAGCAAGAGATACATCATCTCTCGTGTATCGCCCACAAAAAATAATATAATACCAGAGACATCGTTCGTGTATAAACGAACAAAACACAAGGTGCATATAGCTCTACAAGCTCAAGTATATAAAAAATAGTACAAGTATATTAATTTATAAGAAAAAATGGTTCAATCAAGTATATAAAAAATAGTACAAGTATATTAATTAATAAGAAAAATATTTTGTACGTCATTTGTCTACACATTTTAAAGATCCAGATTGATTATTTAAACGTCTTCATTTTTCCATAATCCAATTTAATGGTTTAGTAATCAACTAAGAATGATATTGTTGTTTATTCATGATATATGAGTGAAAAATAAAGAATAGTGTTGGATCATGAATGATATATATATATGAGTGAATGGGGTAAGGATTTTGTAGTATTTATAGATATATTTTTATTATAAAAAGTAAGTTTTTATTATTTAAAATAACTGTTATTTGCTTAATAAAGTATTTTAAAAGAAATCCAAATTTTGTATTTTAATTTTTATAAAAAAAAATTTCGATAAGGAATAAGTGGTGTATCATCGGTGTATTTTCATAAATATATATTAAAAAGTTGTCACATCGATACTACATGGGAACTGTATTATAGACGCATGACCTGTGTAAAAAGCGGGTAATTGGATGGTGAAAGTCAATGTTTAAATACTCTATTCCGGTAGTTTACACATTAATCCATAAAGAGTATAGTTACTTTTGAAGGGTTTTTGTCTTTGTAGGTGAAGCATGCATAAAAAACACAAAGAAGATAAAATACCTCTCCATACTAGTTCCTTGGGTTGATGGAAGAAACAATATGAAAATCAAAGCCCTCGAGGTGAAGAAATGCAAATAGAAGTTACGACATCATGGTACCTTAAAATGAGCATAACTTGATCTAGAAAAGAATTACAGGACTCACGACATATTAATGGAAAGTTTTCGAAAAGTTACAAGTGAAAATCATGATGTTACAGGAGGAGGCTCCACCAATGCTATTCTAGGCTCCACCGACGCCGCTTTCACCAGAAACACATTCAAAGCCACCGTTGATTAGTAGAATTCAGCCTAGTTGGTGATGAAGATGACATGCATGTAGGGCTGCAAACGAACTGAACATTCAGCGAACAGTTCGTGAACCGTTCGGCGGAAAGTTCGTTTATGTTCGTTCATTTAGTAAATGAACGAACATGAACAAGAAAATTCCGTTCGTTTAGTTAAATGAACGAACATGAACACAAGTCGCGTTTGTTCATTTATGTTCGTGAACGTTCGATAATGTGTTCGATTATGTTCGTTAATGTTCGTTCGTGAATGTTTGATAATGTGTTCGTTTATATTCTTAATTATTGTGTCAGTTATTTTTTATGACTATTATATCAAGTATTTTTTTGGTATTTATGTTAACTACTTATTTATTTTTATTGATTTTGTGTAATGTTTGTAATAAAAAATATAAATTTAATTCTAAAATAAATCTATAATAATTTGTATTCATGTGTGTTTATGAGTTTTTTTGTGTTCGTCATGTTCATTAATAGTTGTTTGTGTTCGTTTGCTTTTGTTTGTGTTTATTTGCGTTCGGTAAGTGTTCGTGAACTGTTCCTGAACAGTTCATGAACATGTTCGTTTTCTTAATGAACGAACACGAACAATAAATCTCGTTCGATAAGTGTTCGTGAACAGTTCATGAACAAGTTTATTTCTTAACGAACGAACACAAACAAGATCTTGTTCGTGTTCGTGCGGTTCGTTTGCAGCCCTACATGCATGGACGAGGGGGACGAATAATGATATGTTCTAGCTAGTTTGATGTTTTAATTGGTTGTTTTATGTTTATATTTAAACTAGTTAACGTTTATGTACTTTTATATTATTATATATTTATATGTATCAATGTTTGCGGTATATATCTAGAAAACTTGTATGTATTTGTGGTATACGTATCCTCTTGGAAAATCTGGAAATGTCATGAATAAGGAAAAAAATACGTGATACAGGTCGTAGAGAATTAGGAAAACATTTTTAAGAATTAGCGACGACATATTTAACAATAATTTTTTAGCATTAGTGAAATAATATTAGCGGTGATATTTATTGCTGCTATCGCTCTCAATCATTGCAGTGATTTTCATGTTCCAATTAAGTTGGTTTATTGAAAATACATAAAACAAGAACTTTCGAGAAATTTTCATGGCTAAATAAAAGTCAAATTAAGAAAAAGAAGCGCAAGAAATATAACTTTTATGACAAATATCAATCAATACAAACTCCAATACAAAACAAACGACATATCTAGTAATTTTTGTGTTATAATCTTTTATGTAATTGAGCTTTACAAAAGACCAAAATACTTAAGGTTAACTACGAATTAATATTGGTTTACACTTTTTTAAGCTAATAAGTTTTTTAAGCTAAACTAGTAGTAACACACACAGTGAATGACACGAATTCAAGGGGTTGCGCCCCCTTATGCGGTCAAAGGGCAGCATTTCTGATCACGACATTAATCCTACTAAAAAGGTTTTGTTAGCAGAGCTTAATCGTTGGTTTAATATCATATGATTTATTATTCATTTTTAAATTCGTTTGTAAGCTGTTATTATATATCACTAGTTTGACTAGCAGGATAGTTAAAATTGTTTTTATCATTATCTTATTATCTTGTAACTAGGTTATATCTTATATTTAAGAGGTGAGCATTATTGCTCTCGAGTACCAAATCATTTTACCTTTCTGTTTAAATTCTTTTTACATTTTATAAGTTAGGCATCAACCTTGAATTATAAAAACCAAACGTGATGATACTCTAGCTAAGTTTTGTCATATGCTCAATTTGTTATACTTCGTTTCACGCTAAATTGCCCCCAAACGTCTTGCTTTTGGGGACGTGTTAGCCGAGTTTATTATCTATCATATTTATATATTGTTTGTTTCAATTTGGAATTTGAGTTTGTTTGATATAAAGGTATCTAGTATTCAAATCCTCAAAAACTCAAGACTCGATTCGATTCGAAAATTGCCGATTCAAAATTTGATTATAATTAAAAGTTCAAATTTGATTTGAACTCTAAAGTCGAATTCGAATTCGAATTTCAAATTTATGATTTTCAATCCAATTTGAAATTTAATCCAGAAATATATTCATATAAACTTTTACAGATTATACAAATATATATAGTTTATTATTATATTATATTGAAATTGTTGGATAAATATAGGGCTGTACAAAAAGTCCGTGCTTCGAAACTCGCTCAAAGTTCGCTCGAAAAATGCTCGAATCTAAACGAGTTGGCTCGGCTCGGCTCGAATTTTAAACGAGCCGAACTAGAGCCAGGGTTAGCTTGGTTCGAGCTCGGCTCGTGGCTTTGTTTGTTGGCTCGGCTCATGACTCGATGCATATTTATATATACATATATATATATGTATATATATGTATATATTTATATGTATATATATGTATATGTATATATGTATATATATATATGTATATTATATATAGAAGATAGAGAGAGAGAGAGAGAGAAAGAATTCTAAGAAAACTACAAAGTTATATGCAAACTAGAGAAAACCAATGAAATCAGTCACATAATTTATAATTTTTTTTATCACTACCCCTTATATATATAGGGGAGGGTTCAAATGAGAACCATATTTTTTGTGAGAACTCTATGAACTAATTTCAGTCACTTATTTTTTATCACATGTTATTTTCCTTCTTTTTTTAAAACGTTCATAACTTTTTTTCACGACATCATTTTTTCACAAAAAATGATCATAAAATTCAGTATTTTTTATCTTTCCAACGCCTACCATATTGATATACTTTTCTAAAAAAATCATCCATCCGTTGTTTACATATGTGTAAATCTAGTTATACACATGTGTAGTACTAATTTTACATATTTGTAAATCCGATATTACACATATGTAAAACGAATTTCGTTAAAAAAACAGGATTTATTTTTTATAATTTTCTTTTTATTTTTTATAAAAGAGGGAAGGTAGGAGAACATTTTTGTGTTTTTATTTTTTTTGTTATTTTTTAATTTATAATTTTTTTAAATATGTTTTTATTAATTATAATT
>BJCM01052397.1:0-12019 GCA_018326385.1 Flaveria bidentis | reverse complement strand
TTGACCATTTTGAGCATATCTTTTCAGGTGATCATGCTAGATGAGGATCTAGGTGTGCTGCCTTAGTGGAGACCCTAGGATGCATTTTGTGGCTAAACTTGGCCTTTTGAAAACAATTGTTGTATCTGTTTCAAACAACATTATACTTTGTAACTTGTTCCCGGGTTGTGGAAATTGCATACAATGTTATTATCTATGTTTATGTGAATCTTATATCATGTTTATGCTTATGGCTATGTTGTCGTGAATACTGACTAGACATGACACAAGTCACCTTGTTGTCGGGTGTCGTCATGACACGCTTGTCATCATTACTATTATTGCATCTCTATCGCTTACCATGTGTTATGACGATTCCCGTCTTGTTACATCCTCGTGTTTCCGCTCTTAGCGGGGGTGTGACATAAACAGATGGTAAGAAAATCAGATGCTCATGATAGCAGAAAAGATCTGATTAAAATGTTTTCTGGTACTGAAAGGAAAGCATATATAGCCTCTTCTGAACATAGACAAATTTTTGATAATGCCAGATCTACTGGAGACTTGGTGAGAAATGTATTGCAAAAAGGACAATCGGTTGCTGAGTTGTTAAATGCTATGATTGCTCCTGATTTCATAAACCAAGTAAAGATAATAGCATGGAAGTATGATGAGATATTTGATGCATTATTGATAAAAAGAGTTAATGCAGTTTGTGATGTATATCATTTTTACTCAAGCATCATTAAACTTCCAGTGCAGGATTTGAAAGAGTTAAACAGATTACCTCTGATTAATCCATCTGATTCTAAACGTGGTAAGATGATGATAGAATTATTGAGAATAGGAATGGATAGATCAAGTAATTTTCTTCAAACAAGATGTGATCAAGAAGACAAGGAGTACTTTGCTACATTAAAGAAGAACAAAAAGCTTAAAGGAGTACAATCTGAAGAAGAACATTTCATGATAGAATTTTATGGTAAGTATTTTGAAAAAGTCACAACTCCTGGTCTAAAGGTGATTGATGGTAATCAAAAGTCAAAGACAATTCTTAGATGGTTCTATAACTCTGAGACTTTTGAGCTTAATGGGATGAGGATATGATTACATTATTTGGTGCTTTTGAACTGAAACTATTGTATCCAAGTTATATATCATTTTTATTTGTGCAAAAGTTTTAAAAAGTATCTCCATAGATTGCAGAGCAAGATAAGAAGTATTTTCTTTCCATCATAAATGTGATGAATCCTGCAATGGAAAGAATATCATTAAGGAAAGCTCTTGCATATGCAAACATTGTTAAGAAGGATATCAAAGACATCGAGTTCATGAGAATTTCAGGAAAAGGAGTATTAGAAATATAATCAAAGGAAAGTCGAAATCCTATTGAGTTATATGAAAATATTGATATCACATGTCTATCAAAAGATACATTGGAATGAATGAGCAAAATGGAGATAAAGATGAATGAAGCAAAACCAGAACAAGGCATTCTTGCTAGCAAATTTAAGTCTGCAATTGCTAATGCTTTGAAAGAACAGGAGATGTATAAAAAGAAGCCAATGTTCAAGATCAAGGAAGAACCTAAAGATTTCTTTGAAAGCTGAAGATAGAAGATAAAAGATAAAAGCTGAAGCTGAAAGATGAAGCTGAAGGAAAGATAAAAAGAAGACAAGATTGAAGATTTTGAAGACCGAAGACCATGTAAATCTTAGGGGGAGTATTGTTAGTTCTCTAGAAAGATTAACATGTTGTCTTTATGTGTCTTTTTACTGTTTGTAATAGTATAGGGACTAGTTTTGTAATTTCGTTAGTTCCTTGTGTTTCATTATAAATAGATTAAACTTATAGCATTTAAAGGAGTGACGAAAAACTGTTTAAGAACTGATTTTTAAACTGCTTACTTACTTTGTAATTGTCTTTGCTTGATATTAATGAAACTATGAATTTTGTTGATAATTTGCTTGATTTGATTACTTTGTTTGTATTTCTTTGAATTGTGTTCATACATCATCACAGATTGGTACATTTGATCCTATCAGCTCTCAGGTTCTACCACTGGGCCTTCAGTCAAGGTTTTCCCAATGAAGCTAATCTTAGTGTCTGCCTCAACATATGGTTGACCGATGGCATTGCCTGATTCCCTTAGTCTCCTTCTGAAGCTGATCTCTGCAGTGATCCTGTCTTGGATTCTTTGAGCCAGTTTGTTTACTTGTCTTGATTGGCTTTTGTTGACAAGTAGCATGTTGACAAGATCCAGACTTTCATAGAAGTTCAAGGTCTGAAAATTGAAGACCTCTTGATGTCCTTGAACTCTAAGAATGATGAGGTCTCTTCTGTTGTTGTCATACCTCCACCTGATAATGTGATTTGAAGTTGGTAGGGATGACATTTCCCTTGGTATTCCTTCCTCGAAAAGACTTTGAATGTAGGAGTCTATGGAGTCCACATCAATGTGAACTTGAGGAAGTTGCTGAGTATGCATAATTGCACGTGAGGATGGTGAGTCCTCAATGTCCATACTCCTTGAAGAACTCCCAGGTTCTATGATTGTAATGATTTTCTCCCCTATTTTGGTAGCATCACCCTCTTGCATAGGTGAGCTAGGAGTTAGGTCAATCACACTCACAGGTTCTTGTGTTCCTGGTTGAGCTCCTCTTAAAGGTCTCCCAACTAGTTGTTCCCTGAGATAAGAAATCTCAAGTTGGTGATTATTGACCTTGTTTTACAAGGTAGTCACTTGAGTTTCAAGATGACTGACCTTGGAGACTAAATAGGTGCATGTTTGTGACAGTTTTTGCACCTTTAGTCTCAAATTCCCCTCATATTCATTAGAATAATCATTAGGGGATGAGATGATTGGACCGAAGTCCTCTCTCTCACCACCAGCTTTAGGTTCATGGCTACTGGATTTCCTCTGTTCACTGACAATCTCAGTTGAGGTGTCAATGTACTGAGTTGCCATGGTTGAGGTTTGAATGATGTAATCACTAGCAAAAGTGAGAGCCTCTTCCATATGGATATCTTTAACAGATACAGAAGTATCCACCTCAGTAATTGGTGACTGATATAAGCAAGACAAAGGAGACTCAGGAGCACTCATCTCTTTTTGAGAAGTGGGAAAGAAGAGAGAGTTATGGTACTCACTGAAACCTAAGTCTTCATCAATGTAGAAGTCAAGGTTAGGAATAGGTTGATTTAAGTCCAAAGGCTGGGGATAGTAACTGTCCCCTAAAGGTTGATCACTTAAGTGTTGAGACTCAGAGTGAAGGCTTAAGGCATTTGGGCTTGTGAGCTCATCAGGCTGATCATGAGGATCCTCAACACTGATCCTTGATGTAATGGGAGTGGTCTGCTCCTCAGGAGAAGTCAGAGCTCCTGTGTCCACTTCTTCCTGTGTGGGTGAGTATATGGGGGCCTGCATAGACTGAATAGTCTGAGTAGAGGTTTGTTTGTGTTTTCTTTGGTAGGTGAGGCTGATTAGTGGCTGTTGAGGTGGTTGGGATGTAGAAGGTGTGGGTTTAACACTAGCTGGTACGGCTAGGTTGTCACCTTGAGCAATGAGCTCTAACATTTTTGTGACAAGGGCTGTTTCTACCCCAGAGAAGCCAACAATGGGCTTTCTCAAGTTTTTATAGATGTCGGGATTCATCTGTCCCAGTTTAAGAATATTTCATGTTTCCCTTAACTGTGAGTCCAGTTCACAGTTAAAAATGTATTGCACATATCTAGGAAACATGTAGTATTTTAAGGAGTCCAAGTTTGCAAGCAAATTTTTATAAACAAACTAAGAGTACCTGAACTTGACTCCCTGAACCATCCCATCGACAGTGAAGGAGAGATCCTCAGGAATCTGGTCCCATCCACCATGCTTGTTTGACAAGTTGTGGATAACCACATGGAGCAGGAATTTCCATTTGGAGGAGACCTTCCCTTTCCTGAAGGTCTTTATAGAGAAGTCTCTGTCATAGCCCATCTGCTCAAAGGAGTAGTTAACAACCTCTTTGGTGAAGAACACCTCACCTTCATCATCATCCAACTGAAGATGAGTGTTGATGATAGCCGGAGTGATGAAAATTGTTCTCCCCTGCACTATGGCAGATAGTGCTTTCTCCCCATCCATAAAGACCTCTTGGCAGGTCCCCTAAAATTCGAGCAGATGATCCTCATATTGAGTAGGATTAATGGTAAGGGAGGTAAAGTAGTTGGATAGAGCTAAGAAACGAAAAACCTCTGAGAAATGTGGATCTTTCTTAGAGTGTAACAGAGCAACTTGGTTGTGTTGCCTATGTAACTGCATCAAGAGAGTTGGCTCATTTCTACGTTTAAGGTTGGCTATTTGTGAGAAAGCTTAAGGATGAAGAAATAAGAACGAAAGCAATTTTAGAGAGAAATTTGGGGTTTAGGTTTGGAGGAAAGATGAAGATGATGGAAAGAGGGGGAAATCGTTGGGTTTATATGTGAAAAGAATTTAAGACAAAGTTAATGAAAGAGGATAAACTTCGAAATCTGTATGTCGGTCCCACCTCAGAAAAAGTAGTTTGCTTTTTGCTCAAAAAGTATTTTTCTTGGAAATCAAAAAGTTTCTGAAGGTAAATTGCATTCGGAAGTTTTTAATGAAAAAGCTTCCGAAGCGAAAATGTCTTTAGAAGAAATTCCTTTGAATTTTGAAAATTTGTGCTTTGGAAGAAAAACAAGACTTGAAAGTTTTTTTCAAAAGAACAAAGCTTTCGAGAGTTAATTTGCTTCGGAAGGAATTTGTTCTTGAAAACATATAAGTGCCTACGAGGGGTTTTAAGCTTCAGAAGATATTTCAGAAATTTCTTCCGAAGGTAAATTACTTAGGCAGTTATTTGTTTTAAAGGCATAAGTTTCTTCCGAAGATAAAAGAATATCTTTCGAAGGATCAAAAATTTAAGAATTCTAAGGAAAGTCTTCAAAAAGTTTTCATCCAAAGAAAACAAGAGCTCATGAAGATGATAAACTAGACAACTTAGGACATATAGATTTTAAGAAATAATAAGAAGTAGTTTTATGAAAAAAACCTACTCAATGTTTATCCTCCCAATAGCTGATATAAGATACCTAAATCTTTTTTTATTAAAAGCCTTGTAAACAGATAAGCATATTGTTCATTTGTGTGAACTTTGACTAGTTTAATTAATGCCTTTTCAAAATTATCTTTAATTAAATGATACCTAATGTTGATGTGTTTTGTCCTTGAGTGCTGCATAGGATTCTCTATGATAGAGATAGCACTGTTGTTGTCTATGTGAATGGGAGTTTCCTTGAATTTTATTCTATAGTCAAGCATCTGATTCTAAATCCAAAGCACTTGAGCACAGCAGCTTGCAGTAGCAATGTATTCAGCTTCAGCAGTTGATGTAGAGACATGAGATTGTTTCTTGCATTACCATGAAACAACCCTGCCACCAAGAAACTAACATCCCCCAGATGTAGGCTTTACAGTCATGTTGCAACCACCATAATCACTATCTATATAGGCATACAAATTAAAGTTAGAATTCTTATGATACCAAAGACCAAGTGTTGAAGCACCTTTGAGGTATATTAGAATCCTTTTAACAGTAATAAGGTGAGACATCTTAGGGTTGGCTTGATATCTTGCACAAATATATATGGAAAACATGATATGATGCCTCCTAGCTGTAAGATACATAAGAGACCCAATCATAGCCCTATATAGGGGTTCATCTACACACTCCCCCTCAAGACCAGGCCCAATGGAATGGTTTCTAGCTATGGGTGTCTTAGCAATCTTACAGTCAGTAATGTTGAATCTTTTGAGTATGTCTTGAACATACTTTGACTGTCTAATGAAGATGCCATCTTCAACTTACATCACTTGAATTCCCAAAAAGAAATTGACTTCCTCATAGCACTCATTTCAAATTTGTCCTTCATCAGCTTCTCAAATGCTTTGCAAAGCTTTGGATTAGTTGATACAAAGATGATGTCATCTACATACACTTAAACTAGCCTTATATCATTTTTCTATCCTTTAATGAAGAGAGTTCCATCTATAGTACCCCTTCTGTATCCATGCTTGCAGAGATACTGAGATAGAGTCTCATACCATTTTCTTGGTGGCTATTGCAGCCCATAAAGAGCTTTGTCAAGCTTGCATATATAATCAGGATGATCACGATCTGCAAAACGAGGAGGTTGTTTGACATACACCTCTTAATCAATCACCCCATATAGAAAAGCACACTTGACATCAAGTTAATAGATCTTGAAGTTCTTGGATGTAGCAAATGCCAAGAATATCCTAAGAGCTTCCAGTCTTGCTACAGGAGCAAAGACACCAGTGTAGTCAATTCCATCTTCTTGGGTGTATCCTTCAACAACTAGTCTATCATTATTTTTTATTACAATGCCTCTATCATCTTTCTTGTTTCTAAACACCCATTTGGTTCCTATGGTAGTCTTCCTATGAGGAAGGGGACAAAGGTTCCAAACTTTCTGCCTTTTGAATTGAAGAAGCTCCTCTTGCATGGCTTCAACCCAACTTCCATCCTTTAGAGCCTCATCAATTTTCTTTGGCTCTATCTGAGATAAGAAACAAAAGTGAAGACAAACATTTGAATCAAGGGTTTGTCCTCTTGTTCTTACCCCTGTGTCAACATCTCCATTGATGTTTGTGGTGGGGTGAGACTGGTGGATCCTTAGTTGAGGGATCATAGCAAGTTTCTAAGAGATATCTAAATTAGAGAAATTTAGATCTGGCATTAACGTTTCGCCTACCACATCAGCACACTTATCAAGAGAGAATTGATCCAATGAGTGTGTGACATCATTGATGTTGTCATCTATGGAGTGGTTATCAGCATCAAGAAATTCCTGATCACTGTCACCACCACCATCATGTTCTTCTACATTTGAAGTGTCTTTATTTGGTTATGGAGCCTCTAAGCTGGAATTTAAAGGCATCTCAGATGTATCAGATGAATTTGTCATTGTGGTGCTGATAGAAACCTCATTTGCAGAAGTAGTTACAACTAGAGCTGAAGATGTATGGCTTGAAGGTCTTCTAAGCTCAAATCTTGGATCAGGATCACCTATGGGTAAGATTATTGTCGATCCTAAAACATTCTCACAAGATTTGTTAAACAGTTGGTAACTAAATCAAGATCAAACAACCAATCAGGACCAGAACCAGCTACACAGGGTGTGTGTTCATTGAAAGTCACATTGGCTAACTCCTCAACAACTCTAGTTCTAAGATTGTATACTCTATAACCCTTAGCTTAAGAAGAGTATCCAATGAAGTGTCTATCATCTGATCTTTTAGCAAATTTGGCAATTTGATCTTTCATATTCAAGATGGTGCATGGACATCCAAATGACTTGAGAAAACCAATGAAAGGTTTCCTCTTGTGCCAAAGTTCATAAGGAGTCTTGCCATGAGTCTTAACCACTAAAACTCTGTTTTGCACATAGTAGGCAGTGTTGAATACCTTTGCCCAGAAGCTGATGGGCAGTTTAGAATTCGACAACATGGTTCTTCCAACTTTAATCAGTGTTCTGTTTCTCCACTTAGCAACACCATTTTGCTGAGGAGTCCCGAGAGCACTGTATTGTCTTGTAATATCCTTTTCATCACAAAATGTGTCAAAGATTTTGTTCTTGAATTCAGTTCTTTGATCACATATTATGGTTTTGACCTTGTGAACACATTGATTCTCAATCTTTAAGATGAAATTATTCAGAATCTCAGGAGTCTCATCCTTAGATCTAATGAAAAAAAACCCATGTGAATATTGTAAAGTCATCTGTGATCACTAAACAGTAAGAGGTCCTTCCTAAACTCATTACACTAGTGGGGCCAAAGAGATCTGTATGTAACAAGTGTAGGGGTGTAGTGATGGAATTTCTTTCCATAGGCTTATAAAATAACTTATGTTGCTTCCCTTTCAGGCATGCAACATAATGATCATCAATTATAAACGCTTTCTTTGGCATTCCAATTACCAAATCATTCTTAATAAGTTTATTCATGTTCTTAAAGTTTATATGGCACATTCTTTTATTCCATATGAAAGACTCATCACTATTTGCTTTAGATAGAAAGCATGAAACTTCTCCAGAGGGAGATGTCTGTTGCAAGTCCATCTTGTACATGTTCCCTTTCCTGAGGGCTCTGAGCAAGATATGCTCATGAGGAATGAGCATCCCAGGCTTGAGAACAATGCACTCATGCTTGGTAAAGAGCATGTTATGACTCTGATCACAAAATTGGGCTGAGAACTGTTCTTCGAGTTGGATGGTCCAGGATATGTAGCAGTGGTACACAACAGATCAGTCTTCTTCTTGGTGCTAAAATGATTTGAACAGGAACCGGAACTCTTAGTTGAAGAGTTTAGGTTGATGTCTTCAGTCTTCACCACTTCAAACCCTATAGAGATAAAAACTTTGTTCTGCCTAGAATCAAAAGTGGCCTTGATCTCTTGAGCCTTCCTAGCTTTTCTTTTGCTCTTTTTGATCAAGTTTTTCCTTATAGACTTGGTCATCACAGTCATCTTCTTCTCCTCAGAAGGATAGTGACCCTTCTTAAAATCATCTTCTTCACTATTCTCAGAGAAGTTTTTCACTACCATTTCTCCATCCTCTTCACTCAAAGGGTCTATGAGAGGAAGCTCATCTTCACAAGTTGCACACCTGGGTGACCTTACAAACAAGATTATGTGTGGAGGAGCTATCTCATTAGATCCTAGTCCCTTCTTGTTTTGATAACACAACTTGTTGCGTAGGGATGAGGATATCATGTTCTTGATGGTCTCTTCTTCAAGAACACACTTTTCTACCCTAGCTTTGCTGATCACAAGCTTAGCCTGGCATTCAATAAGCTTAGTTACAAGATCCTTGATCTGAGTCCTATAATTTGTGTGCTCATGTTTTAGACTTAAAATGGTTTTCTCTAAGACCTCTATTTTTAGTTTATAATCACTTTCAATCTTTTTAAAATAAGCTTTTAAGATGTTTAAGGACTCAAGATCAAATCTCTTTTCTAAGTTGTAGGACCTATATCAGTTTACTTTAGCAATACGTTTAGGGGTACAGAGATGTTCCAATACCTTGGCTTCATCATGATCTACCATCAGTGCTTGGTTTAAAGAAGCATCTTCTACCTGAAAGCTCCGGTCAAAGCCTCCTTCTTCAACAACAACTGCAGCTTGCTGCTTTGGCTTGTCATTTTGGGTAGCTTTATCAGGGTAGTTTGGTTTGGACTGTGTTTGGCCACCATTTTTTCTTGGTGCCTTGCATTCCCTGGCAAAGTGGCCCATCAAGTTACAGTTGTAACATTTGACACTACTTTTTTCTAGTCCAAACTTACCACTGGCTGTATTGCTGGGAAACTTTGTTCATGTTCGCTTGTAGAACTTCTTGGCTTTGTGAGTGAGAAGAGCCATTTGTTGGACTATCTCCATATACACTAGATCATTTGGATGGATACAGTCCAGGTCTTCAAGGGTGAATAGAAAGTTGCCACCACTTTCATCAGAAGATACAAAGGCTTGAGAAGAACTTGTCTCTTGGAATGGGCTTCCTTGAGTACAGTTCTCCCGTAGTGTCTTAGGGAAGTTGATGAAAGGACCTTTTTCTGAGTTATCAGGGTAGCATATGAGATGATGTTGGGGTTCTATGCTATCCCTTTCAACCACATGAAGGGCTAAACCCATTTGATTGTTGGAGTTTCTAGATGAACCTTGCATGTTCATCTCCATTTGGTAGCCACTAAGAATCCCATACAATTCTGTCAAAGTGAGAGTTTCAGGTTCTCAGTTCTCTTGATAACCACACAGTAGTGTGTCCATTGCCTAGGAAGTGAGGACATGAACTTCCTTACAATATCTATGTTTTCAAGAGCTACTCTACCATCCACTAGGGTAAACACAATCTCAACATACCTGAAGTATTGTTGAGTCATGGTCTCACGTGCTTTAAAGGTGAAATTTTCAAACTGGTGCTTCAAGAGAACCTTCTTGTTCTCCTTGGCTTCAGAGGAACCTTCATACATTAGTTTCAATGCATCCCACAGTTGTTTAGTTGTTTTGCATTTCTTGAAACCTTTGTATACAGAGTTTGGAAGAGCAGTCTGAAGGGCTGTCATGGCCTTCTAGTCAATCTCTACTCTCTTACTATCTTCATTTTAGTAGCCAGCCATAACCTTGGGGATCATACCACCTCCAGTTGCTGAAGAGGTTCTTGGTATGTAAGGTCCATTTTCAATAGACTCCCACATTCTTGAGTCTAGAGACCTGATGAATCCTTCCATTCTTTGACACCATGTGTCAAAGTCATCAAGAGTGATCAGTGGGGACTTTGTCATGGTTCCAGTTTCCATATCAGATTTGGAAATGGCTATTATTTGAGATGTAAAGTATTTTATGTGTGCGAGGGATCTTAAGATGGTGAGATCTTATATCAAGAGCCTAAAAAAGTTCTGATACCAATTGTAGGACCGGTGAAGGGTATGCAATTACAACACAACAACACAATGAGGAGAGTTGTTAGCACACTTAACAGATCAAAAAAGGAACTGGTTAACCTTTGTAATGATACTAAGAACTCAAGTATGAGACAGAACAAGATAGCAAAACACACAAGGAGTTGGTTTTCAAGATTGCAGTTGCTTTCTCAAGTTCTATTACAAATGTTACAAAGCATACTAGAAAGTTACAAATAATTGAGATACATATACTACATCCTATAGTCGGACATACTTCGAAGGTCAGCTGGATACAATTGACTAGACAACAAAAAAAATCAAATGTAGAGTTAAAATGCAGATTTCCTTTTGATTAGTGACTATGACATGCCATAGCTCACATCCTAATATATTGCAAAGAGGATAAAGTACATAAAGTAGAAAGTTACAGACTCAAGACCTCAATGTACAGTTAACAAAAGCATGGACCTTTTTCACCAACTTATGAAAGTTGGTGACTTTATAGAGTTGTAGTGGAAATGGGACCAGCTTTATGGAAAAGTACATCAAATAAAGCATGTGTTTAAAAGTCTTCGGAAGAAATCTGTCTTCAAGTGTTAGCTTCGGAAGACTTTGTCTTTGAAGCTTCGCAAGACTTCATCTTTGGCTTCAGAAGATATTGGTCTTGGCTTCGGAAGATTTCACACTTAGAATATTTCTGATGCTGGTGTGAAACTTCTGAGCATTCTACTTTAGTACACTTGTGCATGCATGCAGGAGATACTTTGGGTGTTTGGGTTACATCAGCCTTTATATTTAATCCTTATAGAAATGCCCCGTACTTACAACCCCATGCTACCTCATGCACAAACTCTTCTTCTTCCTCCTCAACAGTAATGACAACCGCCTCCGTCTCTGGTTGCTCCCTTTCTCCTGAGGACCTATTCCTTTCTTTTCTCCCTCTTTCTCATACAACTTTGATCACTTCGGTCACCACGGATGGTAAGATCATTTGCATGACTTGGTGAACCTCATCCATCACCGCCACCTTCACTAAGGCCCTTAAGTTAGCACTCTCATAACCACCCTCCGGATGAGGGGTCTCGGCCCCTACATGAGCCGTCTCCTCGGCTCTAGCCTCTCCTCTTGTGACTTGTGGTCCAGCACCACATCCACCACAACTTCCACGATCTCCACCACGCGAAGCCTTAGAAGATCTACCACCAACCATCCTATAACACACAATAAGATTCAAACACCAACACGATCAATCAAGGTAATAGCTCAGTTTATGTCAATTATAGTATGTCTCGAATTACAATGGCTAGTTGTGATTAGCCACTTACTTTACTCTTTGATAGGTTCAAATGGATCAATCTGTAGGATTCTTTATGCCCAAGACACATAGAACATTGATGTGGTTAGTACGTTATGATCCAAGTCGGGTCATACCCAATAACAAGCTTAACAAACACCAATATATGTTTATTTGTTGATGAGATCATACAAATAAATATTAACACCAATTTAGAAAATTGGTTTTCTAAAACTTTGCTTTTGTAAAAGAACA
The DNA here is from genome assembly GCA_018326385.1 of Flaveria bidentis. Classification (NCBI taxonomy): domain Eukaryota; kingdom Viridiplantae; phylum Streptophyta; class Magnoliopsida; order Asterales; family Asteraceae; genus Flaveria; species Flaveria bidentis. Next base: position 14 of record BJCM01052397.1, on the reverse strand, counting down.
AACTTATATGGATA
>BJCM01052312.1:844-54478 GCA_018326385.1 Flaveria bidentis | reverse complement strand
TCAAAAGGCAATCTGCATTTTGACTTTACAATTGATTCTGTTGTGTGTCTAGTCAAATTGTATCCAGCCTGGCTTTTATAGTATGGCCGGGTTGTAGGATGTAGTATAAGTATTCTCTTGTTCTTGTAACTTAATATATGCTTTGTAACACTTGTAATAGAACCTGAGAAAGCAATATACTGCAATCTTGAAAACCCATTTCCTTGTGTTGTGTTCTTTGGTTCTGTCTCATATAATTACTTGTGTTCTTAGTGTTATCCCGTGTGGTTAATCCAGGTCACTGTTTGATTGAGTTTGAGCTGCTCTCCTCTTTGTGTTGTTGTGTTGTAAATTGCAAAGCCTTCAACGGTCCTGCAATAATATTATAAAAAATAAGAAAATAGTTTTTTATTAGTTTTGAGAAAAAATAATTATTATGGTGATAGTGAGAAAATTTTTACCTTCACTACTTATAATCTTTTTTATTTGTTATATATAGTGATATGTCGAGTGTTATCAAGTCTTTTCTCCGACCTGCGTTAGACACAAATATATCTGGGTATTATTATTATTATTATTATTTCGTAGTTATATACTTAAGTGTTTAAATTAAAAATACTTAAATCAAATAGCATTAAGTTATAATAATATAAATAACAAAGGTATATATTTTAACATTAATTTAAAGCATTATAAATAAGATAGTATTAAAATAAATATATATTAAAAATGTATTAATAAGGACAAAGTTATTAAATATAAGAAAATTAGAAACTATTATATTACAAGTATGTAATCCTCATATGTTTTATATTATAGGATTGATAAAATAGATATAGATTGTTATTGTAATCATAGTATAAAAGTATTTGATAGCTAAATAGTTAAGTATTCAAATTAGATATGTTATTTATAATTTTATTATTATTATTATTATTATTATTATTATTTATAAAAGTATTAATACTTGTATAGTTAAGTATTCATATAAGATAACACTATTAATAATTTTAAATATTAATTTAAACTATTATAAATAAAAAATATATAATATAGTGAATTAAATAATCTTATAATATTAAATAATGTATTAATAATATGAATTAATTAATTAATGCATTGATTAGAAGAAGTTTAATAAATTAGGGGCAAAATAGGAATAATTACATATAACACTTGTACCTAATATTTAATAAGTTGTCTTAAGTGTCTTAAATTTTTATGAAATTATATTTATGTCTCACGTTTATGCATTATATAGTAGTATAGATTATTAAATTCTCTAGAGGTATATGTTATTATAATGTTAGTATATATATGATATTTGAATTTTTTAAGGTGAATATATATGATATTTAGGAAGTTTTCTAGGATTATACATATGATATACTGGTATTTTGAGTGGATTGTTGTTTTCTTCTTTATGTTTTTGGTCACTTTGACATTTTCATACAAAAATAATATATTATATATCTAGCTCCTTAAGATTTGAAAATTTATTATTTTTATTTAAAAAAGTTAACTTCAATAATTTAAATGTAAATTGACAAAACTACCATTTAAAAGACAAAATCAAAGGCATTAATTACATAACTATAACTGAGTGGAACTGAATTAAGATATACAACCCGGTGAAGACGATAATCTCATGATTCAGTCATGATGAAATGTTTGAAGATGAAAAGATGAAATGTTTAATGTAGGTTTCATGAGTGGAATAGTTACACATGAATGGAATTCTAACAACAATATGTTAACATAAATTAGGATTTTGTTTTTATTCATAAAATATATAATTACCATTTTAATGATAGACGGTGACAATTTTTTAATACCCTACACAGCCAGATGCAAATAAATAAATAAATATGAAAATAACAAATATGAGTAAAAACAGAAAAAAGACAATCCACTCTAATAATATTTTAAGTATTATATATAGTATTTTGAATGTTTGTATGATTATGTATATGCAATTATTTCATGTTTTTACTCGTAAAAACTTTAAATATCTTTGTTCGATCCGTTGTGAATATGTGACTAGAAACAATTTAAATAAAGTAGGAAGCCAAATAAGAAAATTGAATAAGCTAAAAATTAATTCAATCATGACCTCGACGAAAATACTTGTTATGATTTGTCAAACATTTTATGAAAGGTGCAACATCCTGTGGTTGCCTCGAGGGTTGATTCGTTGGTTGGCAAGATTGTGATGATAATACTGACAATAGTGGCAAGGGTGACAAATAGAAGTTGTTGCAGGTGTAGCGAGAGGTGGCGTTGTCAAAGATGCATTAGGGGAGGTGGCGTCATCAGCCGAGAGGCACATTGGTAATGACGGTGGTGATGACAACCGATATGTGATGGTCATGATGATAAATTTCAATTCTTTTATTATTATGTGGTCCTCGGTGCGTAACAAATTAATTTGAAAACTTTCTAATTTTAAGTTACTTTTATAAAATTAAATTTGAATTCTGATTCATTCAAATCCCTATTCATTTTAACGAATTCCAAATCCTTAGGCGGACCAAATACATCTAAGGATTATATGGTAATGTTACCCCGTTTTATAATGGGTTTTGACTATCATCATATGGTGATGTCACCCATTTTATGCCATATGGAATTGTGGATGCACATTCAATAAATCATGTACAAAATTGTACCCGTATACTCCTAATCATTAAAGTCACTCATGTATATGTGTCATCTCCTACGCGTTTAGGTAAAATTAGTTTTCTAGTTGGGTTCATTAGGTCGTTTGCCTTTTGGCCAATTAAGAATGATCCTTTTATATAGATGAAACTAATCATCTTTTCTAGATGGAAGCCGGTTCCACGACTTTAGTCAACGGCTGTGCTGCTGGCAATGATTAGAATAGCTATGCTGCTCAAACATATTTGATCTGGTATCGATGCATGCAACAGGAGTTCTAGTCTTGCTATATGTCTGAGCTTGTTCCCCTCTATACAGTGCAGGTTCGAAGACTAGGCGAAGATCCAAGACTAAACACGAATCATCAATTCCTTTGACCATTCGTTTTGAGCCTCCAGTTCTTTTAGAAATGCTAACGAGGTTCAATGATGCCGACGAAGGGAACAAACTGTAACAATAGTCATTGCCTTCTATATTTTTTAGGTTAAATTGGTTTTGTACTGAAATTACGCATAGACACATAAACAAACACATGCACACGCAACCACAAATGTAAGAGCGGTTACTAAAAAGACTTACAACTATTAGAAGGAAGGAACATCACATGCACCCAACAAAAATGTAAATTTAATTCTAGCACGAAAAGTATAAAGGGATGTTTCACTGTTGATATTCAGTGTTTGAGCAGATGGTTGAGTTTGATGCACAACTTAAATGGCTTGTATGCCTTAGCAGTGTTTTCGCCACCGGATCGGACCGGTCGGTCCGACCGGTTCGACCGGAGATTGATCCGGTGGCCGGTCCGGGTCGCTATGAATCGTTTCTGAACGGTCGAACCAGCCGGTTCTTCCCGAACCGCTGGTCGGACCGGTTTTTGGTTTTTTTTTATTTTAATAGGTAAAAACAGGGTGTTAAACCATAAATTAGTGTGTTTGATATACAAATATAATTAAGTTTTATATATAACTATAAAATATATATATAAAAATCATATATAAATTACTTATATTTAACTACATATATAAATATAATTAAAATATAGTAAAATCCGGTCCAACCGGTCCGACTTCCAAACCAGTAAGGTGTCCGGTTCAACGTTCGATCCGGTTCTAAAAACATTATGCCTTAGTTACAATTTTTATGGATATAATACAAATAGTTTATTCAAATTAGATCAAATAGATATCACTTTTATAATATATTGCTTATGAAAATACTTTAGTACACCAAAGCTTTCTAAAACTATAAAACTTATGAATCTATGGGGTTATAGTAAACAATAATGCAATTTTTTACCTTGTAAAGCTATACCTATATGAGTTATTATTAGGGTGAGGAACAAGTCAGAACCGAACTGATCCGCCCTTGACCCGAAACCAATAAGTGGTTTGTATGAAGAATCGAGAACCGGACCATTTTCATACGGTTCGGGCCGGACCGAACCGAGTTAAATGGGTCGGTTCAATATAATATGGTGGTCCGGACCGCAAATATAAAGGAAACCAATCAATAATTTTGTTTTTTAGACTCGTTATTGTAACATAGACAATTGGTACATTATATTAAAATATAAATAGTACATTAGTTGTCGTCACGATCCTTTTATGAGCTAATTTTAGGTGTAGCGTGCACCAATATTCATTTATAATCGACTAAAATTTTATTGATCTGGAAATTTTTATTATATGCTAGTAAAACATTTTTTTACATTTTTGATATTCAAAGACAACCCATTTAACATCTAAAGCAAAAACCTACTATTTTTTTGCCTAACTGTAATCAGAACGGACCAAAACAGAGCTCATACCCGGGGGTTTGGACCGAAACCAACCCATAACCGTTTACAAAAGGAAAGCCGAACTATGTACCGAAACCGCTAACCCATACACGGGTCGGTCTCAGTTTTCATAGGTCGGTTGGTGATTCTTAACCGAGTCGAGCCGCGAATTGCACACCCCTAGTTATTATTGACTTGTCCCTAAGAAGATATATTAATTGTTTAGTAGTGTAATTTACATTTAAAAAAACTTGGTCTTCAAATCCAGTAGATCGTAGGTTGTGTGTGTAGTTTATTTTTCTTGAAAGATTTAAAAACTGTTAAAATTGTTTTAGTATTGATTGCCCTTTTATAAAAAGTCTAGATTACTTTTCTTAATTTTTGTCCTTTTCATTTAATATTCCCGTGTAATATCAAAACCAATCACATTGTGATAGAAAATTTGAGACACTGACTTTATAATGAAGAAAAGAAACTACTCAATAATATCACTATGACCCTATTTCACATTGTTCACATATTAAATAGTTGATTTGTACCAATGAATGATTTTCGGTCCTAAGTACCACCTTCCCCATAATTTACATATTAAAGATTTGATACCAAAGAATGATTTCCTGTTCAAACCATATTTTGGTTATTGTATAAACTAGTATTTTTGTACCAAATTTGCAAAATAGTCTGGACACGACACCTGTATTTTAGACGGAGAGTATATGCGTATGTATAGTTAAGTGTTTTTTACAAATTATTAAAAACATTATTTTAGGTCTCATCCATGTAAGGAAGTCACAAGGTTGAATACTAAAGTGACTCCTAAAGTGACGTCACTTACATGAGAGAGTTCTTTCCCTAAGTTGAACAACACCTATGTAATGAATCCTAAGAGTCATTAGACCATTAAGATTTGGTGAAGTTTAACATCACACAAAAATCCAAAAAATAACCTTTCCTTGCTAAATCAAGTTGAAACACATGTATATGATACTATTAGCCTTTCCTAGATCAAACCCACAACAATGTAATCAAGAATTAGACCGATGATATACCACGTACGAAGGATGGAACCATAAGCACGATAGATGCAATAAGATTCTATGTTCACAAATCGGCACTTAAGTACATCGTGTTGGAAGTGTTCCGCCTTAAAACAAAGAATTTAAGGAGCATCAATGAGGTGTGGTTGAACTCAACATCCTTGGGGCAAGTAATATGTGTTAGGACACAACTAATAAGGATATAAGACTTTGAACTCAACACCTTGGGTCATTTCAAGCTAAGTGAAGAAAGTGAAAATGTGCCTATTTATGTCAAAGGCGTAATGTGTATGGACAAAAATATGACCTAACCATAGAAGGAATAAACCATATATATTACTGTTAAATGAACCTAGAAAGAATGGTTAGTAAAACAAAAGGTCACGACGCAAGCATGCCACGTCATCACGATAGAAAATGAGGACAAATATCAAGGAATAAGAAGTCGTGTTGTGGACCTATTTCATCGCATAAGAGTAGTTTGACGCATCAAATGCTCTAAATAGCAAGAAAACCATGTTAATTTGACGAAAAAACCAACAATCATTACAAAAATAAAACCATCTTAAATACACAATGAGATTTGAGCGAACTCATCCGGATCATTTAGTGATATAACCAATACATTAAAAAGAGTAGTGACAAATGTGTAAATAAATTGAGGACTAAGGAGACAAGCTAATAAAATTTGGGTTTATTAGGGCTCATTTCATTAACCTAATTACTTAATTATAAAGCTCATTTTTTAAAATACAAATAATCAAATCCCATGGGCCATGGTCAATTGTTATTTGTTAGTTTGTTTAAGTATGGTGAATTCACTCAATTGAGCATTTCACCTAGAAAAATAGAAATCAAAGGCATTCACAAGTGGAACAACAAAAGGATTTGGGTGACTGTCGACTTTGTTAGTTGTTTGTAAAACTTTGAATTCACGAGTTATCGGTTTGATATTACGATATATCATTGTAATACTATAATTTTATTATGTTTATTGATAAAAACATTTGTTTATATTTAAACAACTAGTTTATATAATTTATTTCGTTAGGGCTAGGGTTTTTTTTTTTTCGGCTCGTTTAGGGTACTAAAATCCTTAGGACCGGCTTCAAGTAGTAAAGTATGTATTATGATTAATATAGTATTGAAAGGTGGAAAAACTTGTGAAACCTTCATTATTAATTAAAATATAAGAATTAAACAAATAAAATAGTAGGTATTAATATTCATAATTTAGATTACTGATACCACATTCCTGGTTGTGAATTTGACATATATGGGGTCGAAGAACCTAAAGTGGGTGAGAAACAAGCATCGGTTCACGTGAATGAGGCCCATAAACCTCAAATTATTGCAAGTTCAAAACTTTCATAAAGATCATAAGTGAGATTACAAAAATCACATACTAACAAGCATGAACTATGTATAATCAACTTTAATGGCATTGTCGTATTGATCCACATTTATGAAGTCCATGAACCGTAAATTATTGTTTAGATGAAAGTATATTGATTTTGATAATGACAATATGCATCATATACATGTTTGAATTAAAAAACTTTAGTGGTTAAATGCTTATATATGTATCTCTCAAGCAATGCAAGCTCTAGCTTGAGAGGCTTTTCTAAATGATACTTCTGAGTCGAGATAAGTAACTTTTGGTTCATCAACTTTTTTAAATAATTTCGTATAGTGTTTCGATTTGAAACACATATTAACACTTAGCAATAGCTAATGTGTTAAGTCAAATCATTTTAGGTAAATCTCTTGTGTTGGACGATAAATAGTGAAGAAGTTTCGGTATCCAAATCAACCAATAGTTTTGAAACAACTCACTAGTACATATTAAAGAGTAAATTACTATTTGCTTCCCTGACATTTTTCAAAATTAACTAGTTATATCCATTAAGTTTAAAAATATCACTATGTCACCTCACATTTCATTTTATCATCCATTTGAATCCTAAATGTCTTTAGTTTTTCTATTAACTTTTTTATAAAAAAACTAAAATACCCTTGTCAATTACATTTTGAAGGGTAGTTTCGTGTTTTCATAATAAATCTAACAGATTAACTAACGGTGTTACTATTCAGTACTCAAATAGATGAAAAAATGAAAAGTGAGGGGTAGAAAGTGATGATTTTAAACTTTAGGAATGCAACTAATTGTTTTTAAAATATATCAGAGATGCAAATAGTAATTTACTTTAAAACATATAAAAGAGTTAGTTGGGCTGTGATTCATGATGCCAACGCTTAAACCCCACCCGATATCTAACCAGAAATAGCGTAAAGAGCCCATGATGTTTTATTAATATTTTGACACCCATGTTTAAAAATTGAAAAAGTTTAGGAGATTTCAAGAAGATGATATTAGAAGTTAAAAAAATATCATTAAATGAGTTTATGATAATATGGGTGTTATGAACACTACAAGAAACAATACAATCACCGAAAGAATATTTTCATCGTAGAGATTCGAATATTTCGAAAGAATTATGACGAATCGCATAACAAAATAACTTAGTATTATGTTTTATCAAAATATATGATGCTCATCTGAAATCTGTCATAATGTTACCGACGTTTGTTTATCTGTTGGTGAATAAGGACCGATAAATTAGTCTGAGAACGGTTTTCAAATGAGATTTCCAATTATTTTCTTTGGTTACATTTTCCTATGAAAATCCATCAAAACCCTTTATAAAACAATGTTTATCCGCTTTTCTAAAACAATGTTTCCAAATGTCTTGTTAATGTTTTTCACGCTTATTTGTAAGAAATTCCTTTGCTAAATCATCGTAATTCCAAAGAAATATCTTTTGTGTGTGTGTGTGTGTGTATATATATATATACACACACACACGCACACCATGTTTTCAAAATTGCTAAAAAGATACACTTAGAAAAAAGTATTTTAGACAATCTGCGTTGTACCCATATTGCCTCTAAAACCTCTAAGCTATAATGTTTCGATGTTTCAATGTATAGAAGATAGCTGTTTGGGCATCGTATGTTCATTATTTTCAGAGGACATGTCATTGAGTTTAAGATCACTGTTAGTGATGCAACTAGAATTCATGGGCTTGAACTAGTGGGCTTGAACTAGTGGACTTGAATTAGTGGGCTTGAAACGTGGAGCCATTCACAAGAAGAAATCCGCACTCACACTTTTGGGCTTTTGGCAAACTACTTTACAATTTGGGATAGTCCCTTGATTTAACCTCGTTAAGTTTGCTTTCATGATAAATGTTGGTCAATTAGAGTCATTGATGGTTAGGTAATTGATGATCGTTTTATGCCATTTATGGTTAAGTAGGGTTATTCCGGTCAAGTTGGTCAATTCGAGTCATTGATGGTCAATTAGGCATTTCATGACCTAGTTGATCAATTATTGTATTTCATGATCAGTTTTGGTTAATTAGAGTAAATCATGATCAACTAGAGTCGCTTATGATCAATTTGTGTAAAGCTATAGTATGTATTTTGAAAATATATTGTCGGTCGAAAACCTAGTATATGTCAGAAATGCTAGGTGAAAACCAACTCAAATCGCCCCCACTTTTCATTTCTGCTATCCTTCCCCTTCTCCCTCATTCTCTATCTTTTTCTCTCCCACCATCATCAGCCGGTGCCACCTAACCACTATCAGCCACTATTGCACCATCACCAGCTCGACCAACATATTCAACCTCTGTCATCGCACCATCATCAACCACTACTCCACTATTGTCATCATTAATCACCTTTGCTCCATTATCATCAATACCCACCAATGGTCCACCTTCACAAGCCATATTTGTCACAATACGCTATTAAGTTTCATTACTTGTTTCGTTTCAATTTGTGTGTAGGAGCACTTAGGGATTGTTTAGTTTTGTGACGATCATTAAATCTGGCGCGGTTAGAAGTTTTAAACATTATAATGAAACAATGGACGTGAATCAATACATACAATAAAACCATGAAACCTTAGATAATAGTTTTGTGACGATCATATAATGAAACCTTGATGCTTTAGATAATAAATATTGTCAATAACATTTACCACGTTCCACATTGTTAAGAATTTTATGATTATCGTTGCCTTTTTGAAATTTAGTGTAGACATTTATGATTTATCTATGGAGTCATAAGTTGGTTTGTTTAAAAGATTGGTTTGTAAACATTTTCCATGTTAGTAAGAAAGTCATCTTTTTTTAACTGGTAATGCAGGACTTTTATTAAGAACTGATGTATGTCTATAAAACAAATAACCATTTTTTTTGAGATATGATACATTTTATTTGAGAAATACAATGAATATTTTGGGCTTATATTCCGCAAAGTATAATCGAGTTGTGCTAAAATTTTGATCGTTACATTAAACATTGAACACATCACTTACCTTTGGCTTTAATTACATGAACAACCTGCCTATCTTATGTTGATTGCAAGAATAAACATATCTAACATCAAACATATTTACTCATGCAACGGTCAATGAAGGCGTCAAACTAGCAGTATATTCTCGAGCCCACACGTCATAATGTAAAATTTCTTCAAGCGAAGGTACCGCCACCAATTCAGATTGATGCTTCTCACACGTTAGCTCAACAACTTTAAATATGTCCAAGTACGAAATCCTGCATTGACATCGTTCAAATTGTTAGTAATAATTAAGGATCCGCTTGTTGTTTTTTTAGGTACTGTAAAGAAAGTATTACATGTTACTGGAAAAACATACTTTTCTTCGATGAACAACTCAATAGCTTTCTCGTTAGCAGCACTAAGAACTCCTGTCATCGAGCCACCATAACATAATTTCATTGATGGGTATCACGCGTGATCAGGTTCTTTGAATGTCAATGATCCATACCTACAAAAATACATGTGTGTTGAGTAATAAGTTATCATTAAGTTGAGTTTTTCTTTTTGTTACACATGTTATAATATTGATTACATACTTGCAAAGATCAAGACGAGGCCATTCGCATGGTACTCTTTCGGGCCAAGATAACGTGTAAAGAAGTGGAATACGCATATCGCGCAAACCTAATTGAGCCAAGACTGAAGTGTCCTGCAAACAAAAGAAACATAAATGATTTAGGGAAATTTCCCAAAATAAACATACAAAAAGTCAGTTCCCTAACTTTTCGGCTGCGTGGAAAGCTCAAGGGCGTGACACGTGTATTTTTTTAGCAAAATGCGGGCGAAAATCCAAAATTCTTATATTTCTTATAGTTGCTTTACAAAAAGAATTGTTTTTCAGATTTCATCCCCCATTTGTCACTTCACAGAGTTATCCACATGGTCGGTGAATTCACACTCTAGGTTGGATGTCTTATTTATTATGTGTAAGTTTAAAAGTCGATGTTTATTTTGACGAAATTGACTAGTCATATAGCGATTTACTTACGTAACGTGCCTAGAGTTATAACAATTGATACATAAGAAAATGATTGAGAGGAGATGTGAACCTGTGTCTCGACCATAGAGTGTATGATCGATTCACGATGAAGCATGATTTCGATATGATCGTAATCTAAACCATAGAGATAATGAGCTTCAATAACTTCAAGACCCTTGTTGAAAAGGGTAGCTGAATCTATAGTTGTCTTTTTCCCCAAGGTCCAGATAGGATGCTTTACTGCATCAGCTACTGTAACATCTTTCAGTTTTTCAACTGGCAAATCTCTTTTGTAACAAAAGAAAAACACAAAACGCGTTTAATTAACATTTAGTTACAAATAATCATCGATACATACTGAAACTAGTAAACGAACTATTAAACGAAAGGATCACAGTACCTAAAAGCACCTCCAGACGCGGTTAAGATTACACGCTTAAGAGCACCTTCGGGAAAGCCTTGAATACACTGAAACGCGAAACAAGTTTAATGTTATTTCATTAGGGTATTATTATCTTTATATTTTTACATTTTTTTATTACCTGTAATGTTGCCCAGGTGCCACCCTGGTCTAGACTAGTAATATCTGTTATGAGTGAAATTTTACTGGGTATGTTTGTTTATTTATTTGTGTTACCTGAAATACAGCAGAATGTTCTGAATCAGCTGGAAGAATCTTAATGTTATGTTTACGTGCAAGAGGGAGGACGAATGGACCGCCAGCGATCACAGTTTCTTTATTCGCTAAGGCTATGGTTTTCCCTGCTTCAATTGCAGCTACCGTAGGCTACGAAAAAAAATAAAAACTCAATAAACCAAAGCGGTTATAAAACCAAAATATAAGTAACATTTTCTGACCGAATAAGCACGAATGTAAGGCTATACCTTCAAACCAGCACAACCGACTATGCCCGAGACTAGAGTGACAGAATCCGGGTGTGGCGGGCAACCTAAAATGGAGTAGAAAAAGCTTACGGTGTGAAATCGTATTGATTGACAAATGTTGAAACTTAAAGCACAAGTAACTCGTGGTACTGACCTCGATGGCGCCTTGCTCCCCGGCGACGATTTACGGCATGTAATCAGCATCAGCTAAAGCTTCTTTGAGTTCACCAACTAAAGATTCGTTCCTAATAGAATTTAGTTGTGGTTTGAACTTTTTTGCCTGCATTATGAAATGTGGAAATTGTTTGAATATGATTAGTGAAGATGAGCCTAATGATGGTGACAATTTTAACATTAAGTATGATCAACTTGACGATCCCCTTGAATTGTCACGCAATCATACAACTAAGATTATGGACTTCACCTAGCATCATCTTCATATTGGAGATACTTTGACATATAATCAAATTTAAGATCAATCTAAATATCAATTTTATGAGTTGGGGAAGAAACATTTTATGTTTTACATGCATTGTTATATATCAATTCAACATAGGCTATCGTATTTTGTTTTCATTATAGAAATGATAAAATGTTTGTCGTTTGGACAAAAGATGCAAATATTGTTACTATTGGAGAAAATATAAAATGTGATAGTATAAAAGTGTATTAGGAGTCGACATTTAAAAAATATTAATAACACAAAATAGTTAGCAACTAAGATTGTATTGAAAAAAATAAAAAAAAAAAAGAAATACAAAAAAATGAATATATGAATTGAGATGTAGAATAGGATGTGAACAGCTTATAAAATGAGAGCTAAATTTAAGGAATATGATTTTTAGTTTTATAATTGGAATGAAGATAGACAATCAGATGTGAATGTTAGATGTTGAATTTATAGTAGTCAATTTTATAAGTTTACTTTCTTTATTTTGTTTCTAATTCTCTCTGTGTGTTGTGCGAGGTTTCATTTTCTTTGGCTAATGGGCTGATGCTGTCTGGGCTTCTTCATGTTGCTGGTTGGGCTTGCTCGTGTGGCCCTTGTTGCTGAGGTTACCCCTTGGATTCCTATATGTGTATCTGTGTGTTATGTCAAAGGACACGAACTCACTCACACATTATCTCGCTCCCTGAAATCTCGATCTGTGTTTTAGGGTTTCTTAGTGTTGGTGTTCATTCTCAAGAATTTGGGTTATCACTTTGATAATTCATGGTCTGAATCTGTCTGGTTTATTTCTGATTTATCTGCAACAGTGAATGAGTAGTTATTCGTTTATGTACGTACATTCGTTTGTTTTAGACTTCATACATTTGTTGATTATATCTGATACCATTCTTGACATGGTATCAGAGCCCTGAGGTCTGTCTTCTTGATTCTGGTTATATTGGTGTGTGGGTCGCTAATTGGAATTAGGGTTTCGTACTCCTGAAACCCTAGGTGGTACATCGCTTCTGCATCTGATAGTTGTTCATCATATTATCGAGTCTGATTCATCGCAACTCTAGTCTAGAGGCAAGACTGTCGCTGCTAAAGTCGATTGTTCATTCTTGCAACCCTAGAAGGTTGTGCGGTTATTGGAGTGCTTATATTTCAACCTAAGTGGTTGTGCATCATCTTGGTATTCTGTCAGTGTCTCTACAACCCTAGAAGGTTGTAAGCCACTTGACCTGCTCTGGATCTCCCTGTTTGGGGTGCTTGCATTGTAAGGATATCTTTTCCCTTACTTCTTCTCTTTCTTGTCATATTGTCATCTGATATAGGCATATTTCGCTGGACTAGAAGTACCAGTATCTATTATTCTATGTGTTAATATGTGTGTATCACGTGTGTGTTTTTCGTGTGTTGCATTACACCCTTGGTTATCCCTTGATCTGCCACTCTAGTGGTGTGAAAACCTGGCTCTGACCTTGTGGTGTTTTCTGTGCGTGTGTGATTTGTGCCTCATTCTTGTTAGCTGTTTAAAATGACTGAAGAAGGATTTGTTGTTGTTGTCCCTGACACTCTTGTGAGTAAGTTGGAATCTAGTAAACCATTATACCTTCACCCTAGTGAATCTAGTTGTCTAACCATAATAAACATAAAACTGAAAGGAACTGAGAACTATACTATATGGGCTAACTCTATGAAACTTGGACTTCAAGCAAAAAACAAATTAGGTTTTATAGATGGAACATGTAAAAGACCTAATAATGATGATGAAGTTCTCAGTTCCCAATGGGATCGCTGCAATTCAGTTGTATTAACCTGGATTCTTAACTCTATATGTGAAGAACTGTATGTTGGTCAAGTGTATTCCAAACTTGCCTCAGAGGTTTGGACTGATTTAAAAGAAACATATGACAAAGTTGATGGGTCGGTTGTATTCAATCTTTTCCAAAAAATTAATTCTGTTACTCAAAATGGAACTTCTGTTGCTGAATATTATCACAAACTCAATACAATGTGGAAGCAATTTGATGCAATGGTCCAATTACCCACCTGTCTTTGCAATGCATCAAAAGAATTTAATGACTTTAATCAAATGATAAAACTAATGCAATTTCTCATGGGTTTGGATGATATATATCAACCTGTTAGGACTAATCTGTTAACTAGAGATCCTCTTCCTACCATTAAAACTGCCTTTTCAATAATCTTTAGAGAAGAGTCTCATAGATAGTTGCTCGAAATCTCAAAATGTTGGATTTATGTCTAAACTAAACCAACCTAGTGATAACAAAAAAAGAAATGGTAAAGGTCCAAACCCTAATCTGAAATGTAGTCATTGCAACAAGATTGGCCACATTGTTGAGAGATGTTTTGAAATTATTGGTTACCCATAAGGGTACAAACAAATAACTAATTCCGGGGCAAAAAACCTTCTTTCACACAACTCAAAATTGGATAAAACTGACCCCAACTCTAGTTGTATGTCATCTTCACCATTATCTTTAACTCCTGAGCAAATTTCTCAGTTCTTAGGCCTTCTGAACAACAAATCAAATAATAAAACTCAAAATTCTAATTTTGGAGGTACTGAAATGAATCTAAGCAACACAAGTGTGTATAATCTCAATTGTTTTTCTTCAAATTTATGAAATGGATGGGTGATTGACTCTGGGGCTAATCAACACATGGTCATTTCTGAAAACAACCTATCTAATCTCGTTGAAGTTTCTAATTTTAATATCACTGTAAAACATCCTAATGGGACTAATGCCTTGGTAACTAAAATTGGGAATCTAAAACTATGTGAAGGAGTCATTCTTACTGATGTGTTTGTTGTCCCCGAGTACAATGTGAAGGAATCTAAAACTATGTGAAGGAGTCATTCTTACTGATGTGTTTGTTGTCCCCGAGTACAATGTTAACCTTATGTCTGTCCATAAATTAGCTAAGGCTAATAATTTAAGAGTTGTCTTTGATGAGTCTAAATGCTATATTCAGGATTTGCTCACCAAGAAAACCCTGGTGACTGGTGATCAAATTGATGGGTTGTACATTTGGGGAAACTCATCTAAAAACAATAAGGTGTGTCTTAACAGTACCCTTCCTTCCTTCTTCCCTTTGGCACTCTAGACTGGGTCATCCCTCTAACCATGCCCTAAAAGTCTTCAACTTACCCGATTATCATAATAACAATCACAATGATCCTTGTGAAGTTTGTCATAAGGCTAAACAACACATGGAACCTTTCCCCCTCAGTGACCACAAATCCAATCATGTAGGTGAATTAATTCACCTAGATGTGTGGGGACCATATAAAATTCAAAGTAGAGATGGATATAAATACTTCCTCACGATTGTTAATGATTTTTCTAGAGCCATATGGGTCTACTTACTAAAACATAAAGATGAGACATTTCAAAACTTTGAAAATTATTATAACATGATAAAAACCTAATTTGGTCAATCTATAAAGGCTATAAGATCAGACAATGGCACTGAATTCACAAATCATTCGATGAATAAATTCATTCAACAAAATGGTATAATCCATTAAACTACTTGCACATATACCCCCAGCAAAATGGGATTGTTGAGAGGAAACATCGACACCTATTAAATGTTGCAAGGACTCTCCTGTTTGAATCTGTAATTCCCCTTAGATTTTGGTCTGAATGCATCCTAACTGTTGCTTATTTAATTAACAGGACTCACTTGTCTGTATTAAATGGTAAGACCCCATATGAGATCATGTTTGGCTTTCCTCCCTCCATTAATCATCTTAGAGTGTTTGGTTGTCTTTGCTTCTGCATTATTTTAAATAATAACAATAAATTTGGTAATCATGCTAAAAATGTGTTTTTTTAGGATATTCACCTTTTAAAAAAGGATATAAAGTTTGGAGTCTTGACTCAAAATCATGTTTCTTTTCTAGGGATGTGAAATTCTATGAGTCCATATTCCCATTCAAAAATAGTACTCACACCATGCCTAATGATGTTGAGTTCTTTACAACACAAAATCAGTTTAATTTTTTTGAAGTGTTTGTGCAAATTCAACAAAATTCTCAATCTCATAATGGGGAGATTCCCAATAATGAGGAGGGAGATTTGAGAGATTCACAAGCTCCAAATCAAACTTAGTAAACTGAATCACGGGATTCTGATGGCATGGCAGAGACACAGCAGCCTTCTAATCCTGCCACAGGATCAAGTGAAAGTGAGGCAGTGTTTATGCAACCTCAGCCCGGTGAACGCATTAAGGCTGAAGCTGATTTGGAAAATTGTATAGGTGATAATAGCTTCTCTCCTGAGGGAATCAATGATTCTCCTGCTGGTCCTCGAAGAGCTATTAGAAATAGAACAATTCCAAAAAATTTGAATGATTTTATAATTGAGGGCAAAGTTAAATTTGGAATGGAGAGGGTTGTTAATTATTCAAATCTGTCCTTCGAGAATAAAGTGTTTGCCTCCGCATTAAATAAATCAAGTGAACCTAAGCATTACCATGAGGCCAAACATGATATCAATTGGGTAAATGCCATGAATGAGGAAATGAATGCCTTAAATCGTAATCATACATGGGACCTTATTGATTTACTTGTCAATAGAAAACCCATTGGTTGTCGTTGGTTGTATAAAATTAAGTATAAGGCCTCGGGTGAGATTGATAGATATAAAGCCCGTCTTGTTGCCAAGGGGTACAGTAAAAAAGAAGGAATTGTCTTTGATGAAACGTTTGCCCCTGTCGTAAAAATGGTCACTGTTCGATGTGTCATTTCTTTGTTGGTTAAAAACGAATGGCCTTTGTTCCAGCTGGACATTAATAATGCATTTTTATATGGAAATTTAAATGAAGATGTATATATGAAATTACCTGATGGATATTTTTCTGAAAATGAGACTAGAGTTTGTAAACTTAATAAAGCCTTGTATGGTCTAAAACAAGCTCCCAGAATGTGGAATGAAAAGCTTGTTGAAGTTCTTTTAGGAATTGGTTTTGTGCAGAGCAAATGTGATTATTCTTTATTTGTCAAATTAGAAAAAACACATTTTATTGCTCTCCTTGTGTATGTGGATAACATCATTGTTACTGGCAATGACATTACTGAAATCAACAACATTAAATGTCTTCTCAAATCAACATTCTTAATCAAAGATCTTGGTGTGTTAAAATACCTTTTAGGCATTGAGGTTGTTAAAAATGATAAGGGAGTGTGTCTGTCTCAACGCAAGTACTGTATGGAACTTCTTGCGGAGTATGGGTTAAGTGGTTGCAAACCTGTTAGTACTCCTCTTGAACCTCATTATGTGCTTATGAATTTATGTTCCAAAGATAATGTTAAGATTGAAAATGTTACATCATATCAAAAACTGATTGGTAAATTAATTTACCTATCTCACACTAGACCTGACATATGCTATGTTGTTCATTTTCTAAGTCAATACATGCACTGTCCATCTAACAGTCATTTTCAAATTGCTTTGAGTGTTCTTCGTTATCTGAAATCTGCCCCAGGTAAAGGCATCTTAATCAGGAAAGGGGATAGTCTTGATTTGTCTGTATATGCAGACTTTGATTGGGGAAAATGTCTGATATCTCGAAAGTCTATAACTGGTTTTTGCATTTTCATGGGTAATAACCTTGTATCATGGAAGAGTAAGAAACAGAGTACTATTTCTCGCTCTTCAGCTGAAGCCGAGTATTGAGCAATGTGTGCCGCAACATGTGAGGCTATTTGGCTGAGTAACTTGATGTATGAGTTAAAAGTCAACATAAACCTTCCTGTTCCTATATTTTGTGATAATAATGTTGTCATTTCTATTGCAGCTAATCCTGTATTTCATGATCGAACGAAGCACTTTGAGCTTGATTTATTTTTCTTGAGAGAAAAAATTGCTTCTGGATTCATAAAACTGTTTCTACTAAATCCTCCGATCAACTAGCTGATATTTTTACAAAATGGCTGCTTGTAAAGCAACATAGTATTCTTCTTGATCAACTAAGCATGGTTGACCCATTTAGCTTATAAAATGGGGGGGTGTTGAATTTATAGTGGTCAATTTTATAAGTTTACTTTCTTTATTTTGTTTCTAATTCTCTCTGTGTGTTGTGCGAGGTTTTATTTTCTTTGGCTAATGGGCTGATGTTGTCTGGGCTTCTTGTTGTTGCTGGTTGGGCTTGCTCGTGTGGGCCTTGTTGCTGAGGTCGCTCCTTGGATTTCTATATGTGCATCTGTGTGTTATGTC
Organism: Flaveria bidentis; assembly: GCA_018326385.1. Classification (NCBI taxonomy): domain Eukaryota; kingdom Viridiplantae; phylum Streptophyta; class Magnoliopsida; order Asterales; family Asteraceae; genus Flaveria; species Flaveria bidentis. The sequence goes on along the minus strand of BJCM01052312.1, from coordinate 36,075 downwards.
AAAGGACACGAACTCACTCACACATTCTCTCGCTCCCTGAAATCTCAGTCTGTGTTTTAGGGTTTCTTAGTGTTGGTGTTCATTCTCAAGAATTTGGGTTATCACTTTGATAGAACATGGTCTAAATCTGTCTGGTTTATTTCTGATTCATCTGCTAGTAGTTATTCGTTTATGTACGTACATTCGTTTGTTTTAGACTTCATACATTTGTTGATTATATCTGATACCATTCTTGACATTAGAGAGTTCTGTTTAAAACAGATGATAATATATGGTGTTCCTTATCGCTAGTTGTGATGATTTGTTTACTTTTTGTTAACATGTTTGCGTTGAGAACTTAATTGATTTACTAAAAAATTGATGTCTCCAAGATACATCTTAGTGATAAAGTCTATTCCTCTGTTTTTAACTAAAAAAATTTGTAAGGTAAAATATTGTTATATTTGTGCCCAAAGTTTGTTATTTGTGCAAGTACCACTTCAAAATATCGGTATCACGAGTACAACATTCTGATTGTTGTAAATATTGTTAATTTGTGCCCAAAGTTTGTTATTGTTATATTTTTTGCCTCATACTATCAACTTCAAGCATAATATATGATGGATATAAATACAATATTCATCCTCTTTTGCAATTGTGTAAAATTCGGACGTAACGTGATTCCAAAAACCCACGAAGGATTGGGAGTTAAAGCTTCAAATAAACTGAACGAATACAAGCAAAGTCTTATTCGTGTTCGTTTATTACGAAATAAACTTGTTATGAACTGTTTACGAACAATTATAAAAAATATTCATAAATACTTGACATAATTTTCACAAAAATAACTGACACGAAAATTAAGAACATAAACAAACACATTATGGAACATTCATGAACAATCATTAACGAACAAACAAACACATTATCGAACGTTCGCGAATATAAATGAACGAAGACGCTTTGTATCTATGTTAACTAAACGAACGAATTTTTTTTGTTTTGTTCGTTCATTTCCTAAACGAACTTCTCTTTACAAACTATTCACTGAACATTCGATTCTTTTACAGCTTTAGTGGGAGTTACCCAAAATAAAGTTCTAATTAGTAATCGGGAATGATAATTGAATAACAATAAAAAATATCATTAGTTAGAAAATTATGGATAACAGGGTCCTCTAGATATGGTTGCTAAAGCCTTTTAGTCATATACTTAACGCACCTTTAGTAGATTGTGATAGTGATTGCAATGTGGAGGCAACTTTTCATAGAATTTCTCTTATGGAACGTTATGTTACAAGAATAACATCGGTTAGGTTTCGGAAATGACCTCTTGCGTTTCGCGAAAGACCTCAGCTTGTTGAATCCGCCCAACATGTGAAAGTAGAGGCGATGCGAAAAAACTGGGATGATCAAATTGTGAGTAGCATACTTGCGAGTGACTGGCACGAAATAAACTGCTTGGTTGTTTGGATGGTTACGATGGTTTGGATCCATTGTATAAAGGTTGTTTTTTATTGTTGCGTATAAAAACTTATACAATTAACAAACGTTTATAGTTTAATAAATTATATAAAAGTTGATCTTTTTTATGAGTGCGTCATTACCCAAAAGGTAGGATCGAAAGGTTGACAAGTGCTATATGGGTGGAGCGTGAGCTGTCACGCTCCGCCCGCATCAGACCTGGTGCACCCTGGTGTTCGCCCATAAAAAGTTGACCACATGATGTTTTTTTCCATTGAAGCTCCCCAAATATTGACATACTCATGTGTTAGGTTCAAAAAACAAAACCAGAAGATGATTTGATCATAGATGCTTTTGTTTTCCATCATATCCATAAGTGTTGTGTGTAGTTAATAAAGCAAGAAGTTTGGTATTCAATTAACATTTGCGTGTTTCTATGTGTTGTTCTGTTATGCAAACAGCTATGGTTCCAACTTCCAAGTATGTATGAGTTTTCTAGCTGAATTATGTCGTGAAGGCGATAATGGTTAGGTCGGTTGAGTTGCGATTGTGTGGTGGTAGCGGTAAATGGCAGGAGATATGTTGCTATTAAGTCGTCGTTTTAACAGAGATGCAAAATTAAAATTTTCATACAGATTGATTTAAAAACATTGGTTTCAATTTTGGCCGGTTATCCCCCCGGATATGAGTTGCAAACAATAATCGTATTCACTCATACAACTGCTAACGACGGCTTCAAGCTAGCAGCATATTCCCGAGCCCACAAATCATAATGTACAATTTCTTCAAGTGAAGGTGCTTCCACCAGCTCCGATTGATGCTTCTCACATGTTAGCTCAACGACTTTAAATATGTCCAAGTACTTAATCCTGCATTAACATCGATTCAACGTTAGCAGTAATTAAGGATTCACATGCTGTTCTTTTCAACACTATAAGGAAAGTATTGTGTGTAAGTGAAAAAACATACTTTTCATCGATGAACATCTCAACCGCTTTCTCATTAGCAGCGCTAAGAACTCCGGTCATCGTACCACCAGCTCGCCCAGCAGCATAAGCCAAATGCATTGATGGGTATTTCACATTGTCGGGTTCTTTGAAGGTCAACGATCCCAGCCTACATCACATTTGTTAAGATACATTATCATTGATCATGAAGTCGATTTTTCTTTTTTTTTTCTTTGGTATATTCACTGATTACATACTTGCAAAGATCAAGACGAGGCCATGTAAGCTCAGAGCAGGGTACTCTATCGGGCCAAGATAACGTGTAAAGAATTGGTAATCGCATGTCAGGCCAACCTAATTGAGCCAGGACCGATGAATCCTGCCAGAAAACAAAAAACAGAAACGATTTATTATCCGGGCCCACTGTTCTGACACGTAAGCAAAAGGGTGAGGCGGGTATTGAACCTGCGTCTCAACCATGGAGTGTATGATCGATTGAGGGTGAATAACGATTTCAATATTATCATAATCTGAACCATAGAGGTAATGAGCTTCAATAACTTCAAGACCCTTGTTGAAAAGGGTAGCAGAATCCACTGTGATCTTTTTCCCCATGCTCCAGTTTGGATGCTTTAATGCATCAGCTACTTTTACATCTTTCAGTTTTTCAACCGGCAAATCTCTTTTATAACAAAAGAAAAATCCAAAAATTACTTAATGTTTCATTATGACATATACATTGTAATGCGCGGTTAAACTAGTAAATCAACGAATCACAATACCTAAAAGCACCTCCAGATGCGGTTAAGATAATACGCCTTAGAGCACCTTCAGGAAAACCTTGAATACACTGAAAAACAAGACAAGTTTATTGTTACACCTTTTAGTTATTGTTATATTTGTGATGGACGGTTTTTGTTACTTATTCTTGCATTACCTGGAATATAGCCGAATGTTCTGAATCAGCAGGAAGAATTTTTACATTATGTTTATGTGCAAGAGGAAGGACAAATGGACCGCCGGCAATGAGTGTTTCTTTATTAGCTAAAGCTATGTTTTTCCCTGCTTCAATCGCAGCTACCGTAGGCTATGAAAAAAAATGAACTTCAATAATCATTTCACTACCATTTACTAGTTGGTTTTGAAATGGAAACCAAAAGGATTCTTAAAACAACATATAACTAAAATTTTCAAAATGAAAGAATCAAGAATCAAGATTCAAGAACATGAGGATATACCTTCAAACCAGCACAACCAACAATGCCTGTGACTACAGTGACACAATCCGGGTGGCGGGCAACCTAAAATAAAGCACACAAAGTCCATCGAGTAACACTCAACTGATTTCAGAATGTGAAAAAACTTCAAACTCACGATATGATGACACAGACCTCAATGACCCCTTGCTCCCCGGGGATGATCTCAGGCATGTAATCAGCATCAGCCAAAGCTTCTTTAAGCTCACCGATCAAAGATTCATTCCTAATAGACACTAACTGAGGTTTAAACGCCTTCACCTACGCGATCAAACAATAAAATTGCTTGAACATATAACACATAACTATAAATCCATTCTGTAATCACGTAATTAAACAACATAACCATCAAATTTACAATCTTTACATGAAAACTTCCATTAATTTTCCAATATCTCAAGTTAATATGCTTAATTTATGTATTTAAATTATCAAATTTTGCACCTAAAAACTAGGGTTTCACCCAAATCACCTGTTCAGCAAGAAGAGTGACATTTGAGCCAGCAGCAAGTGCAACAACTCGAAATTTATCAGGGTGTTCGGCAACAATATCAAGTGTCTGCATCTCAAACACATAAAACAATCAACAACTAAACAAAAAAACCATTAATTCATGATCAATTTTCAACACCCCCAACTGTTCGACGAAATTCACCTGAGTCCCAATCGAACCAGTAGACCCCACAATCGAAATAGGTTTTGGGCCGTCCCAATTTTTGATGCCGGAGTCCACCGCTGCCGTCCCCGGCCACGCCGGCGGTGGAGAAGGCTTCGCCGAACACCGAACCCCTTTTCCGATCGGTAGCTTGAAATCTTGTTTCTTAACAGCAAACCCACCTAATTCAACCCCATAAACACAAATTCAACAACTGGAAATCGTATATACTTCAAATTATGATACTAATTGCATGAATTAATGAATTTTTTAAATGAAATCGGTGTTGGATTGGTGGAACACGTACCTTGAAGCTTGAAATGGTGGGTTTGGGATTTGCAGGTGTCGGAGAAGCTGATTAACTTTATTTGTGATGGAGATAGAAGATTTAGTGACATTTTTGGTTGAATTTTAGTGGGTAAAAGCTTGATTCAGTTGGATTTTGAGATTTTGATCAAATTGTTGTGGGGTTGATACGTACAAAGAGAAAACAGGGGAAGTGTATATAAACAGATGAACATTGGTGTTCGTTACTCGTCGAGAAATCATGCTGGATTATACTGCAAAATAATATTGTAAGGTAAGGTTGATTATTTTAGATCAGGACTATTTTTTTATTATATTACTAAGATATTTTTTATTTTTTATAATATAATCAAATATATATTTTCTTTTTTTTTAAGTTTGAGTATAATAAGTAAATAAAAACAAATATTGTATATCTCAAATGTAAAAGTTTGAAATTTCATTTTAAAATAGTAATTACCGATAATCAAAGTTACATATCATTAGAAAATAGAAAATAGAAGTTGTTATAGTTTAAACACTTGCATTATCAAAAAGTCAATATGTAAATATTTGTTAGTAAAATAAGAGTGAAATAGTCGTTTTATAAATTAGTTTAATAGAATAGATAAATATGTAATATATATGTTTTTCTAAAGAGAAGTACGTAATTTATATTTTAGTTTGACGAATATGTAAAGTTTTCTAAAATTATATTAGTTAGTCTTATAATGTGTAATGTATTAGTTTTGGTAAATTAAATAATCAAAGCAGAAAAAATTAGATTAGATTTTGATGCTAAAAAGTGCGATTTCTTGAATAAACTTTGAAGTATCTATTTTATAATTATTTTCTACATTTACTCTGTATGAACATTAAAGTAAAAGTGATCATTTAAAAACTGTATATTTAATAACCCACTCATGTTTATTTTTATACTATTAATGATTAATGGTATTAATAATATTATTAATTAAAGTTATGAATATTAAACTTGTAGCAAGTAGCACGCATATTCCGACTATTTAAAGAAATCATGTGTATCTCAAATAAGTTATGTTATTTATCATAGAGAAAATATATAAATAAATAACATGTAGTCAAAAGAATACCACTACGTGGATATATTTGCACTTGTTAGGTCAGGGTGTAGTCCTGAGAGAGATAATTAAGTCAAGCTATGTGCTATTTAAATCATTTAAAATTCATGATTTATTTCGATAAACTTTACATTGTTACAAATATAATAGGTGAATATAGTTTTTCTATTATTAAGTGTTGCTTGTTATATAACCTAGCGGAAGTGTTTACGGGTTTTAGAATAAAAAAATGTCAAAGTGAAAAAATAGTGGCTTTCAATTAGTCCTTTCCGAAGCTTGTCTTCTTAAACAACCGAACGTTGTTTTTACTTGATATGTGAAATCAATGAAATTACAATGAAAAACATAAAGAAAAAAAAAGGATCAATTTGAAGAAATGACCTTAATCAAATAGTTCGAGATGCAAAAAAACATTTTATCTACTAAAAGTGGATAAAGTGATGTATTACCAAATTATGCTTCCATTGCAATAAGGCATTATGAGTTTTACAAAATACAAACAAAATAAAATATACTCAGAATTTTAATCCTAAAACGTTATTTCATTAATAAGTATGGAAAACTAGACATGATATTTTTTGTTTATCGCCCATCAACATAATATAGATACGTGTAATAAATGATTTGCGTGACATGTTGTTTTAAGATAACAAAGTTTCAACTCTTGGTTAAAAAAAGCATGATGGATAATGGTTTTATATGTAGTCGTAGATGACAATGACTAAGCATTGTTAACGACATAGGTTTATTGCGCACTTGATTTGGAATCCTCTATAGGATATGTTTTTTAATCAACATGAATTTTATATATACAAATCTTATTTAACAATATGATCTTCTAAGTTTTATAATCTAAGGTTTTTGTCCTTACTCAAACTAAGAAATATTTTATTAAAATAAATGTAACTAGGGAAAATAAAATAAAAGGGTAACTTAATATTGACGTTTAAATTTGGGTTGTTCAGATAGCTCGAAACTCGAAGATTGTTGAAAACGAGCTTGAAAAGCAAGCTCGAAAGTAGCTCGTTTGCAAACCGAACTAACTCGGCTCAAAGCGTTTCAAAAACCAAGGCAGATCGGCTTTACTCATTTAAACTTGAGTCTGCTCGAATTATATATTTTTAATCATGTCTATGTGTGTGTTTAATTTTAGTTGGTCTACTTTATAATAACAACAATTTTATAATTTTCAGTTTATATCGTAGTTTTAGCCACACCCTAATAATATATATTGCTCACTTGTCTGAACCGAGTATACTAATGTTTAAATAACTCGTGACTTGAATTTCGCTTGTAAAATTAGCTCGAATTCGGCTTGTGTGCCAGGTCAACTTATATCGTTATAAACCATATTGAGCTTGACTTGGCTCATTTACAAACTGAACCAACTTTGTCCAATTCAGTTCGTTAACAACCCTAATTTGATCTATCAATAAAAACTAAAATTTATATATTATTAATTACTAACTTTGCTACGCTTAGTAGGTTGTACACACATTTGTCTCTTTTTTAATACTTAACTTATTTCTTATTTTAATCAACACTTTTATACTTGTATTATTTGATCCGATATTTTTTTTTTACTTTCAATTTTAATCTCCTTTATTTTTTGTATTTTATAAAATTTTTGTTTTACGGTTTGGTTTAAATTTTGCAAGTTAGCTCAGCGCAACGTGCAAATGTGGTCCAACGTTTTTACCGTTATATATTCCCCGTTTAACGACTCTGTCGCAATGCGCTGGTTCTAGATCGACCTACATATTGTTTTATATGTTTTACATTCCGCCTACGTGGTTTAACATTTTTACATATACTTTTCTTTCGTTTATATTTTATTTTTACTACGAGCTTTTCGGATGTTAGTGGTCATTGACGGTAATGAGTTATTCGTGTTACTTGACACGATTTTACACCTCCACTGCAACGCAGGAACTTAAAACTAGTTAAACCTAAAAACCAATTTAAACAAGCTACAAGAATTTGATTATTTTAATTAAAAAGGCATATTAGTGAAAGGAGACAGGCAAGATGCTCATCTTGGAGTATTATGGGACACCTTACACCAATGGAAAAAAAGCCGTCCCAGAATTTAATATTTTCTCTTAAATACTTTTAGCGTTTGGAAAACCTTTACAAATAGGTTAAGAGCATTCGACATATTTTAGTAAAGACAAAATCTTTTTCATTCGATCTTCATTTTTATGTGTTAATTGTTTTTGAACTAGTAGCATCTTGTGTTTATCCTAACTAATTGATGTATGTTTGAACTCTGAATTACCAAATTTATCTTTAATAGAAGATATACTTAAAAAGATATCATCAAATTGTTTAGAATGACACAAAATCATTTCTTTATTTTATTATGTCATGTTACTTGTACATCTGGTTTAAGTTACTTTTGTTAGCTAGGGTAACTTGGTTTTCTTTTATTAATAATGTTCAAAGTTGTCTTTATTTTGTTTCTTGTATGCTAATTTTGGATTGTCTTGCACCTCCTTGAAGTGGTTTAAACTCATTATTTTATTTGCATCTGAACGAGCCAGTGCGATGCTATGTGCAATAAGTGAAAAATGAGTCTCTTAATTATTCAATGTAATCAACAATAAACTGGGTCAAAATCATTAGGTACTAACCTAAATAATTTTCAATTATAACTAAATTGAGTTGGTCGAGTCTTCTCTGCAATATTATTAAGTTTTAAAATGATTATTATTTTATTGTCGCTCTACAAGAAAATGTTTCTTACATCGACTTTTTATTGCCTTTTGATCGTTTGTTGCCACCCTTGATTCTATATCATTGTTGGTGTGTGTAACATTGTAAAGAGGTTTGATATGCTTTGAGTAAGATTCTTGTATGAATTGAACTTATCAACAGGATGCATGTTTTGTTACTTATTATATATTTCGAAAAATATAAAATTTAAATTTTGACCAATCATATAGAGTAACTTGTTTCGAGTGTTATGTGTATTTAAAAACGACCCATTTCAACCTGACCACCAGATGTAGCAAACCTTGAAATAAAATTATAAACATTTGGAAAGTACCAAAACACATCATCATTATAATTAACAAATCCAGTTAACATCAACAGAACAGGCTAACACGAATCCACCTTCCATAGATTCATACAGTTAGATCTGACGTTAAACTATGATCGTGCATTCGTGCACCAAGTATTCATCTCATGTGTGAAATATATCATCGTACAGGATCTGTACTTCTTTCAAGATTATGATTTTGACCTCCGTTTTCTGCAATTTCCAAAGCAAGGTCAGATTCAGAGGTCGATGTGGAGCCCACGTTCATGGTGCGCACTGGACGGAGGAAGCCCTGCATTCTCAATAGATAACTTTGACTAGACGGTTGACTCGTCATGTAACGAGTTGCTGAAACGGTTAACCGGTCTGGATCAGCAGGGATGGTTTGTAGAGCACTAAGGTCAAGGTTTGGGAAGACTGAACATCGGCATCTTGGGCATTTTACATTTAACCGAAGCCATTCATCGATGCATGCTACATGAAAGTTATGAGCACAAGGAAGACCCCGGACCTGAATTTCATTTTGGCAAGAAATAACGGTTAACAGTTTGATTAAGATTTGACCAACAAACAGTTATAACTGTTCATTGATGGTTTTTCTTTTAGATTAGAGTGAATAGTACCTCGTTCCCGACATGGAATTCATCCAAACAAATTGGACACTCGCTGCAATCAGTTGGGACGGCTTTTAGCATGAACTTTGGAAGTTCTTGAATGAGTGCCTCCACCGCTTCTCTCTAAATGTCAAAATTATAGATCATCATTCGTCAGTGACGGATTTAGGAATTTAGTATGTTACAAATAAAAGGTACTACAATATTAACAAAAAGTTTTACCCTTTTTATTAGAGGAAGCAACTTACTAACAATTGGTAATCAATGGGTCAATTCAGGTTAATTTTTATTTGTAAAAATCTACAAAGATTGGCCAAATGCGTCAACTGTGTCGAAGTGTCATTTTATTTACAAAGGTGAATTGTTAATATATAAAGCCTCAAGTGTCATTTTATTTAAGGTTAAATTCGATTTTATTTCTTAAATTTTGACAAAAATAAAAAGGAAAAAACAAAACCATTTTCCTCAAATAACTTTTGAACAAACAATTATTTTCCGTATAAAAGTTTCATCATTTGTTTCAATTTTAGTCCAAACGTTACATCATTTGAAGGTAAATTGGACCGAGATGAGACTTTCTGAAATTGAAACGACGATGAAACTTTTGGATGAAAATAGTTAGTTTTGTCAAACCTTAGAAAGCAAAACTGAATTTAACTCTTTTATTTAAGACATTAAATATAAGTTCTGTAATTTTTTATTAGATGTATGTGAACAAAATGTTCCAGATCAACACAACCCGACCCGTTTCTGTCAGCGCAAGAATTTTCCCATTTTGCCACTTTTAGAGAAGACGATAAAGATACCTGGGGTTCAGTTAAATAAAGCCCGGGATGATATGCAGTATCTTGACCCATGCCTCTCATCTCTTGGCCAGCAGCTGTTTCAAAAGCCCAATCTGGCACACGAACCATATCAACCAGCACCTGAAACACATAATACATAAAATGAATTATACAAGCATAAAAAGACAAAAAGTTCCATAAAAGATGAAAAGTTCAATTTTGCGCTTAAAATGAGCAAACGAATCGATTTTTAAGGTACCCCGTACCCCATATTCTGAAATAGGAATTCCTTGTTGAGCACGCAGGGCATGAGCTTGCCTTCTTGTTAGCCACTGTCCAAAGACATTAGATAAAGACAAATGTTAGAATACGATTTCCATCAAGATTGTGAAATTTAGTTTATACTTCACCTTTTTCATACATGTGCCAGCAATGCATACGAGCCCACTGTAGCTAAAAAGCAACCATATAAGAAAACCCCATTTCTGACCTTCTTCGGGCAGCTGAAATGAAAATTAAAGGCATATCCATCATAAGATCTTATCTGGATATGTGTAATCAAAGGTGGCAGTTTCAACCCATTGTCTATGAATGGGTCAATTCAAGTTATTGTATGTCTAAAAGGTCAAATATAAAAACAGTAGCTAAAAGGAAATGGGCTGAATGGGTCAAAAGTCTCTCATAGTGTTTCTTTAGTGAATACAATGATAAAGCCACTTAATTCACTATTTTGCAGTAATCGATAATAATATAATTCTTCGTAACAATGCAGTATTCATCTATAAAAAGGAAATCATTCTTTTGACAAAAAAGGTGTCCCGGTAAACCCAACCCGACCCATTTCAACCTGTAGAATTAACCTTTTGAACCCATTACCCAATTCACCCACCCCCTATCCCAACTCAAACAACTATATAAAAACAGAAACCATATAGCGAGCTTACACAGTCTTTTGCACTGCTGAACCATAGAGAACCGATAACAGTCCATGCCCAAAGAAAAGGATAGAGAAACACCGAAAGAATGGATAATACCACCACTCTACCACAAAAACGGGCTTCTCTCTGCTGCGGGCCAAAATCCCTATTCCAGTTTAGATACCAACTTTCAGACATAAAATTTTATGTATTCTTCACTCATAAGTCATAATTATCCAGAAAAATAAAATAAATCCCAGAATCCAACTGAGCATACTTATGGATTATAAAGTTCAGTGCTTTCATGATTTGCATGTGAACCCATCAAACCTAACGCAGTTAGCCTCGCCCAAATCAGACAACGAGAGCCCATTAATAAGCTCGTGTGATGACTTTTTATCGAGACAATGAAAACTTACCCAACTACCATTAACTTTAATTAGCTATTTACCAATTTTGACTCTTGAAGTGACACTAATCACACTAAAAAGTAAAAACACACATCCAAACACCCCTTTAAACTAAGAATAAGAACATAAACAGCATTAATAACTTACAGTCCCATTCCGGCAGCAAGCCCATTGTCCACAAACATCAACAGACGAAAAATAAAAACAGTGGTATAGTCAACCTAAACAAAAATTCAAAATAACCAACAACATCAAAAATTCTGAAAATAACACACAATCAAGATCCAGAATTTCCCCAAATTACCCACCACGATCCATATGTGCAAAGGGTGTGTACATAGATGATAATGCTTCCAATTGATCGCCACAATTATTCTATTATAAACAATCGTCAAGAATCAACAAAAGGGTACCAAAATTGAACACAAATATATCATTATAACCTATACAATCTACACATAAAGAAGGCATAATCTCCAAAAGGATACATGCTAGTGGCAAGCATTGACAGGAAGAACCCATCATACCTGCAAAACCCACAATTAAAAACTCGTGAAAATCACTAAAATTTCAAATCAAACAGAATTATAAGCACCAGGGGTTGCAATCGGATGAATAATGAAAACAAACCACTTAAAATCGACGCCTCTAACAGCCATATGTAAGATAAAGGGTTGCAAAAACCCTAATTTCTACAGTAGCACCGACGGAACTGGGGCTAATTGTTGGAATCAGAAGACGATGACATATGGAAATTGGTGGATTTGGGTGTGTGAGATCTGGAGACTGTTTGTGATATGAAATGGGTATGCAAAAGTCAAGAGATTTGTTTTGATTTGAAGGGAAAAAGGGGGTTTGCAGAAAGAGATTGGGGACTGGTGAGCTGAAATGGAGTGGCTGTTGAGAAAGAAAGTAGATTACAATACAGCAAAAACCATGAAACAAGTTTGATGTTGGTTCTCTTTTGTCGACATATATATGTAAACATATATGTATTCATAAAAAATTGTACCACATTTTTATTTTACATTGGAATAGGTTAAAGTGACACCAATAAAATAATATAAACAACCACGGATATACATACATTAATATAATATTATACGAGTCGTATAAGTCTCGGTAGTATTAAATTTTGTCTGACTTCTTTTCTATAGGTGTCGTATGGGTTTATACGAGTTACATAAGCCTTAGAGAGATTTTTAACTTGATATTAATATAGATATTGTTATCCATTTTCTAATGAGTTTATTGAGAAATTTAACGTTGGTGTTATATAATTTGCATGCATATCAAGGCCATTCGTCGTGTCAACATAACTCAGACATATATTGAGGAATATTGTGTCGTGTTAAATAACCCGCACGCATTTCAAAGTATATCATGTTGTGGTTAGTTATAGAATCATTTCACCAGTATGTAGTTATATGACAAACAAAAGGTTTCTGGCTAAGAAAAGACGGGGTATTTAAGTGATGAAAATCCATCAACTCTTTCCTGAGAATCCTTTTGTTAGATATGCTACTCTGGGATGACACATATCTAGTATACGGAAACCATTCTTGGGCTTTTACAATAACAACCCCTCAACTATCGACAAATACAATAAACTAACTAAATAAACTTACTTAGGGCAATCCTCACTCCAAGTTACTACAAGTTGCAAGATCAGCTCACCTACTTTACATGGTGAGTTCATAGCCCCCGTTTCTTTTGTATTTTAGGGTGGAAACATCCTCTTTATATCAAACTAGGAATTCAAATTCTAAAGTCAAACTAGTATTTTACAAACTTAATGACAACTTTCTTGTACTAGTAAAACTAAACTGATTATACATATTGTTATAAAGTCCCTCTATTTTCTAAAATCTACACAACCATTAACTTCGCGGAAGCCACGAGAGTACGTAAATAGATCTATTGGCCTGACAAGCATATTCGATACTCGGTTTGATGCATGCCAATCAATACCGAACATCTTTTGAGTCATTGTATTCTTTTTTACTTGAAAGGAGTTGGATGTTTAGAAACTGCATACTAGACAAGCATACTATTAGTCTGATCTCTTGTATGAGGGGGTTAGACGGGAGGGCATTCGATCACTAGGGTTGGTTGTGGACTCATGTATAATAATTTACTTACTTGTATTTGGAAAATTGTGTATTGATTTGTAAATTATTGTCTACTGTATGTATACTTCTAAACCTATGTGCTCACCAACTTTTTAGTTGACATATTTTAGCATGTTTTCAGGTAATGAAAACTATGTTCGTTGTTTTGCTGACATTAGGATTCAATGATAAGTTTTAGTTGGACCTAGTTAGATTTTGAATAAAAATTAAGACTTATTCTCTTGTTTTGTTTATTTGTTATATAACCAACTATTCGATTTTAATAATTTATTTTCTTTAATACTCTTTATCCTTGTGTTATGAATCAATTTCATCATGCCTTGATGTTTCCGTTTTAGTCGGGGTGTGATAGAATAATCCAAACACGTTCGGGTTTATAATACAATTATACCAAATGTTACAAGGATGGTTTAATTTTGAAAAGAGACGAGTCCTAAAGTTCCTCCCCTTTACCAATAAAATTCATACCTATTGTAATTTGAAGTAGCGAAAAGATAGTTTCTTTTTTGTTTTTGCCGATTTTCTTCTCATTAAATTCCCATGTGGTGGTGTTACGGCGGGGGGTGACGACCCTCCCCTTAAGTTAAGGGTTGCTAATGGGTTGTTTTATGATGCCCTTGTTGCTAACTCTACAAACGACAATTACTTTACCCCGTCTTGTTGCTTTCGAGGATGGTGAAGGTGGGTGTTGTGAGTAAGTGCCTTGTTTTTGTATTATTGGTTAACCGTTTATTTATCTTCTTGCATATATGAATTTGTTAAAGATATTATTACAAAAGGGAGTAAGAGTATGGAGCTTGTGAACCTCCTTGTCATTCCTTCTAACACTACTGCTTAGACTACTATTCAGACCACTGAGTGATCCCTTACTATTACTTTTGCTATGATTTTTGGGCTAGCGTTGTTCATCATGATAAGGATGTATTAGCAAATGCCAAATTGTAAAGACACTCAAATGTACTCTTAACCCTTTTTGTTTTGACTCCTTGTAGACTTTATTCGAGGAGTAATGTCAAGAGGTGTTGCATATGTTCCAAGGTTGGTTCAATTAATGTTGATACTGCTACTTCTAACTCTTCCCTTCAATTGTGTTGAGATTCATGTTGATGTTGCTATTAGCAAAGGTTTAACTGTGTTTCATTATGAAAACACTACTCTCGAGGGTAATGTTGCTCATGATGTTAAGCATGTTGTTATTACTAGGATGGATGTCGATAATCCTATTACACATGAATATTTGGATGCTGCTATGCCTAACCATGCCGATTTATTTAAAAAAGTATCTCCTAAGCCTGATCCATTGCCTACTTAAAAATAATTTAGGGAGAGCTCATTGTGGAGCCATAAATGTTAGAATATCCGTTGCTTTTTTGATGAGGCTAAGCTACCGTTCTTCATCCATTAGTAGAGTTTTGAACGGGATACCATGGTCACTTCTCCTTACTTGGAAAAGGAGTTCATGCACGAGTCATGCAAATATGATTTGCCACTGTTCCCTTGGTAGCAAAAGTTTTGGTGACTCATACTGCATGGCATTAGTGGTTAGATCATATCAAAGGGACTCTCACGTTTAGGTTAAATTAAACCAATCTTCATCTAGGTGACTCATTTGAATGAGGTACATGCTTTTTTATATCTCAAAGAGTATAAAATTTTGTTAGAGATGGATTATCTCAAATAGTATAAAATCTGCTAGGGATGGATAATTGATTTTTAGAATGAAAATCCTATAAAACTTTTCTCATTCAATGTTTTGTAAATCATATTAGAAATGTTGGTCGATTGAGTTTTTAAGATGATTCTAGAGATATGATTGGCATATCTTACAATTTATGCAAATATAGTTATAATACATAGTGCAAAAAAGAACTATACAAGAACAACTTGAGCGTTCTATCATGACTGCACAACAAAAATGAGACATCAAATGTATTAATCACATCTTCCTAAAATATGATGAGTGTATTTAGATGATATACACAAGTTTAAGATAAGTCAATAGACTTTCTTAAAAGTCATCATGGAAATTCACAAGCATGAATCATAACATATGAAAACAATATACGCTATTGTTGATGACTATAATGGATTTTGTGAGATCCATACGCATCATGGAGAATTCACAAATTTGGATTCTAATACGTGGAAGAAAATATATGTTAAAATTAAAGAAATATGTGTTATTACAAATTTACAATTGATTATATAAACCCTATGATATTCATAAAAAATGAATGATATCTAGATGCGTCTTCTTCTTATAATGTTATTAGAACAATATATGTCGAGTATTTAACCTTTACTTTGAGAAATTATATACTAAATACACATCTTCAAGACAACAAATGGAAATGTGTAAATTACTAAAGATAAAAGTGTGTCAATGTCATGTTTTGCCTTTAAGTGTGTGAATATCATGTTGATTGAGTGTCAATCTAATTGACTCTACCTCAACATAATAATGATTATATTATGCGATTGATGATTGTGTTTACTAAAGTGTCTCAGATTAAGACTTTAATTTCCTTACGAGTTAATAGTAAAGCCTTGGAGATCAAAGACAATGAAGGTATGCTTCTAAATTGAATAATGAAATTACATATGTTTATATAACATGCATACGAGTCGTTTCTAAAGTTTGGGATGTTGAAAAAGTCAAATGGTTTGTCTAACTGGAAGAAAAAAAGGAATATTGTGATATTCCTTAGAAATGTGAAGAACCAAATGATACATTTTTTGTTCACATGTTATAGTATTATAATCTAAAGCATGCTAGAGTAGTAATTGTTGATTATGGTGCTATATAAAGACTAGTTAACCTAAAACATTCAAATTACGCATAGCACAAAAATGAATTTGTGAATAGACAAATTGCAAAAGGGTTTAGTGTTAGTCTAAGGAGAGTGATATAATTTGATACCACTTAAGGAGAACTTATGTTTTTAGTCTTATCCTAGATGGTGACTTAAAATCATTCTAAGTATGTTATGGTTTCCTAACAAACTTATAACAAGGTTAGCTTAAACATTTGAAAGTGTTAGAAGCTTACACTAAGGCATGTGAAGCTCTTATAAGCTAAGTTAATTTGAGTTGAGAAACAACATTGATGACCCCACTAACATGATTGTGTAAGGTTTTTGGGCGCCAAAATGACATCATAAGTAATTTTAAACAAGTTCTATTAAAACTAAAAGAAATATGGGGCAAGTCATTTAAGAATCAACCCTGTTAGGCATGTACATATATTATTTAAGACATGTTAGCCTTGAAATTGTATCTTTTGAAGAAAAATATTATTATTGAATTCAGGTTAATACCTAAAGTTATAGTATTAGAAGATGAAAATAAACATGATTAACTTGCGAGTTAAAAACATATCATAAAGATTGATCTTGATTGCAAATTATATATATTGACTTGACAAAGTCAAAGATAACTGTTTGGATCCAACGACCTAAGGTTGACGAGAGAGCAAGTTGTAAAATAAGACTAAAGCCCAAGAATGAGCATATGTGAAGAAATATAACTTAGTTGACTAAAGATCCCAAGATCTTGGTTCAATAGGATATCGACTTGTATATCTAAGGGTGGTCATAGCGTGGACATAACTAATATAATTTATATATGTATTGATACATACCCCTTGAAATCTAAAGGGAGTTTAAAACATTTCCTAGTCCATTATTGTAACTATTGGTGATATTGTTGTGAGGCTAAGCATAATATGTAGTTAATAATTTCTTGAAACCATAATACTTATAATGAATTCTAAAAATCACCTTTGTGAGAGGGAATGGGGGTTGCTTGAATGTATCAGTGGGACATGTAAATCCTAAAGCTCTTATAGAACCACCCTACTTTTCCTTGAGCATAATGGACATGATAGTAAAGGTTGACCGGATCATAAAGAGTGTGATGTGAAATGTTATAACATCTACATAAATGATGATTCGTTCAAGGACATCATGTTTACATACTACTAAAAGACTAAGTATATGTCCTAAAAGTGGGTTAAAATTTTTTACCTATCTATCTTATAATACTCAACCACTGATTTGTATCTAAGAAACTTGTATGTAGGGATCGATCTCAAATCATGTAGGGGATTATTAGAAGGCGTGAAAATATGTATTTTACATGAGAAAAATAACACGTATGTTGAAAATTTACATCTAACCGTTATTGGGCATACAGTTTTAACAAAAACTCAAGATTACTATCACTCATTTTAAAGAATAAGCATTTAGATAAAAAATTTAAAATTTAACATAAGACTTCAAAAAATATATATTTATTCAACATGGTAAGATTGTGAACAAACATATACTTGACAAAAGTATGCATTTTAATTCAAAATAAAAATATATATATACACAAATTGTGTTGTATCCTTAGAAAGGTGTTTTGAAAATTTTTTAAGTTTGTAGAAATTTTGCTCGTAATATTTTAAAGAGTAAATTACACTTATGGTCCATGTGTTATGTTTAGATTGTGGTTTTGGTCCCAAGTTTGAAAAACTACAAGGTCAATCTTAAAGTATGTATAAACATAACAAACTTGGTCATTGACATGAATAACATTTATATTTTTTGCGTTGAGTTGCGTAAAATGATTAATATACCCTACTATTAAAATTAAAGTAAAATACTAGAGGACCCTCCCTTTAATCCCCCTTTTCTCTCCATCTCCGATCACCGATAGCAACCTTGCCTGAGCCAACCAGATTTTCTACCAGCTACAATTTGGTGTTCTATTACACCTAACGCCAAACCATCATCATCACCGCACCTAGCCGCCACCATTGCCTGAAGGCGTCGACACCGTCAGCCGCCACCTCCACTCATCCATATTTTTTTCATCGCGGTCATGCTTGCTCTCTATTCGATTAAGTTTTCTTGCTAAGGGAGATGGTGATGGTGGCTCGCCGGAGATGGTAAATGTACTTTAGGATGTGCGTAATGATGGTGGTGGTGGCTGGCCGGATAGAATGCAAGTGATAGTGATGGTGTTTAAGAGGATAAGATCGAGACAAAGGGATATAAACACAACAAAGATCGATATGTTCTGGTGTTGGTGTGGTGAAGGTGGATCTATCCGATGGTGGTAATGGTTGTGCGTTGAGAGGGGTTGCTGGAGTGGTGGCGACGGTGGTTTTATGGTGGGTTTTGACTTTTGAGATATAAAAAAAGGGAGGTTGAAATGTGAGAGATCCATTATCAATAAATTTAAGTTTTTATTTTTGAGGTTAGGGATATTTTGGTTATTTTAAAAATATTTAAAAGAAAATTTAACCTCCATCTAACTCAAGGGCCAAACCTGTTATGTTTTTTCATACTTTGAGATCAACCGTGTAGTTTTCCAAACCTGGAGATTAAAACCATAATTTGGACATAGCATAGGGACCATTCGTGTAATTTACTCAATAATAAACAAATGCTTTTATTATTCAATTATAATACAATACATATAAATAAAGTGATAAATTACAATTACAACTCAAATAAACAAAGTACACAATATGTGATAAAAACAAATAAAATGGGTAAAGATTCATGTTCAATTTTAGTCTTCTAATACAAATTTCGAGTATTACAATATAACTCGTTTGTTTCTCAGGGTATAGCCGCTGAAACACATAGTACCATCGAAATGGATTTAGGAACTTGAATTTTATCTTAAAAAAAGAAAAAAAAAAGATGTTTAAAGAATTTTTTGAGATTCTATGGAGAGAAAAAAAAAAGAAAGCTTAGCAAGTTGATATTCTTAAGTGTTTTTCAATCATTGTTCACCTTGATATTTCTAGTCATCCTAAAGTGAAACTAATTAAGTTGAAATAATTATATTGGACTTAAAGTTAAAACAATCAAATTGATTCCATATTGAAAATCTAATTTATTATTTTGTTTTTTCTTATATAAATTCCAACAAATATAAGAATAAAAAATAGAGTTAATTTCAGTTTTATTCCCTCAATTTTGCAAACTATTTTAATTTGAGTACTAACCTTTAATTTGTCTTCATCTTAGTCTGAGTTTCAAAAGCATATCTGTTTCAATATAATTACTAATGTCGTTAATAGTTTCCTTTAGGTGAGTGTTAAATGAGTATTAAATTATCAAAATACCCATGATTTAAAATTAAAAGATAAATAATAAATTATAAATATTATTATTATTTTATTTTACAAAAACTATTAAACACCCCCTGCCCACCCAAACACCCTTGCACCTCATGTGCACATCATCATTATATGTCACACTTCCCATCATCATTATAATCGACGTCTAGCCACGACAACCACCACTAGAAACAACCACATACCACCACCTGAACCAACCACCGCTGCTTGAATCCACCGCCATTGCCACCATCACTTAAGATAAGGGTTTGAAATCGCATTTTCTACCCACGACCACACCGATAACCATCCACCACCACATGCCACCACCAGAACCAACAACCGCCACAAATCACACTTCTTTGTTTGATTATGGCTACTTTAGGGTTACAGGTCTTCTCCCCTTATTTGGATCTAGGTTTTGTAGTGGTTTTGGTTGCATACAAAAGTGTACATAAGGTGGGCAAGATTGATCCGAGGTAGTCGGTAGTTGGTGTTGTGGTGGTAATGGTGTGGCAATGGTGGCGATGGTGTGGTAGTTGTGGATTAAGGCTTGTTTAAATTAAAGAGATATTGAGATAAGGGTTGGAGTGTGGTGGTTATAGGGTGGTCAAATAGTATGGTAGTGGTGGTGATTGTGGATTAGGTTTTTGACGGTGGTTTTGGTTGCTGGTGTTGCGATGTTAATGGCGTGAAAGTGGTGTTGATGGTGTGGTAGTGGTGAGGGGTGATGGGGTAGGAGAGTTGAAAACTAAAGGTTGGGTGAAGGGTATAGGGTGGGACTAGGGCTGCAAACGTTTGAATGAACACGAACAAGGCCTTGTTCGTGTTCGTTTGTTAAGAAATAAACGTGTTCATGAACTGTTCATGAACACTTACCAAACAAGATTTCTTGTTCGTGTTCGTTAATTAAGAGAATGAACATGTTCATGAACTGTTCACGAACACTTACCGAACGCAAATGAACACAAACAAAAGCAAACGAACACAAACAACTGTTTATAAACATGACGAACACAAAGAAACTCATAAACACAAGCGAATACAAATTATTATAGATTTAGTTTAGAATAAAAAATATATATTTTTATTACAAACATTACACAAAATCAATCAAAAATAAATAACTAGTTAACATAAATATTAAAAGATACTTGATATAATAGTCATAAAAATATCTGGCACAAAAATTAAGAATATAAGCGAACATAAACGAACACATTATCGAACGTTCACGAAGGAATGTTAACGAATATAAACGAACACATTATCAAATGTTCACGAACATATATGAACGAACGCAGCTTGTGTTCATGTTTGTTCGTTAAACTAAACAAATAAAATTTCCTTGTTCGTGTTCGTTCATTTACTGAACGAATATAAACGAACTTCTCGCCGAACGGTTCACGAACTGTTCGCTGAACGTTCTGTTCGTTTGCAGCCCTAGGTGGGACAGTGGTGGTGGTTGCCGGAGGACGATGACATGTATGGGATGGTGGAGGTGGAGGTGGTTGCTAGATAGTGGCCGTAGAGAAAGAAGAAAAAGTAAAACGAGAAACTGGAAAAATGAGATATTAGTGAGATTTTTTTATAAATCATTTAAGTCTTAGTATTTTGGTATTTTCTGAAAAATCTAACAGAAAATATTAATACTATCAGTTAAAATAATAAAAATATAAATGATTTGCAAAAGTTAGGTAAAAATGAAGACAATTAAAATGTTGGCACTCAAATTTAGACAACTTATAAAACTCGGGGACTAAAACCTAAATTAACTCTAAAATTTATATTCTTACCATATAAAAAAATCATTTGTAATAATATTCGATAATAAACAACAAAAACCGAAGAGTAATTTTTATAATTTTTCAAAGTATAAAACTTAGTTGTATTTATCAATTTACTTTCTAAGTTAAGAAAAAGAAGAATTCACTAGGACTAGCATAGCTTAGTAGTAAAATTGTATGCATTTCATTCAAAAAATATTGGCTTTAAATCTTACTTGAAACATAGTAGTTTAGATTTGAACTTGATTAAAGGTTATTAAAAAAACTAAGAATTTACTTATAAAAGAAGTTATAAGTGATTATCCTAAAAGTGAATGAAAAGAAGTTGGGCACTGTTAATATATTAGCTTAGCTGCCACGTAAACGCTGATATGCTGCTCACGCGTCACTCTATGACTAGCCGACTGAGATTATTATTAGAAAACAAAATCATCTCTTTATATTCTTATTATAGTTATTCAGATAATAAATTTATTTGTGCTACTTTATGATCGCATATCAGGTTTTACTTGAGTGACATACTTCAATTTTAAAAATGCGTCTCTAAAATCATGTGCAAAGGTGAGCTTTTATAACGCACTTTTGATCATGCATAATTGTTGAATGTAATTTTGATTTTTGATGGTAGCTAGATGATAAATGAATATATATATGGTTACAAATACTATATTTGAAATGAATAAAATAGGGGTAAGCTAAAAGGTCACTAGAAAAGTTATATATAATGTTTAGAATTTTGCTTAGACATAGTGTATAATATTTATTAAGTTTATAAGTTATATATGAAATCCTCTCTTAAGTTTAAGCATTGAATATTAATTAGGGGTGTTCATGGATCGAACCAAAGAAATTTGATCGGTTTGGCCAGTTTAAAACTCAATTCTTGATTGTTTGTTTACGATTTGCTTTTTGAAAATGGGCTTTGGCAGTTTGGTTTATGGTTGCGGTTTAGATTAAACCGTGTAAACCAAGGTAAAACTTAATGCTTTGTTTTTGCGAAATTATAATGTATTATGACTTATGAAGTTTATTACAAAACTTATAATAATTTGTTTTTATTTTTAACTTTTTAATGGATTGTATGGATTACTCGTTAAATTTCTTATGGCATTTAGAAGTGATAATATCATCTTCTAATAATGGATAGTATGAGATAATCACTTTTGAAATGGTGTTTTTATAATTCTATGAATTGAAAAGATAACTTATATGTGAGTATTTTTTATGCATATATGTAACTAATTAAATTACATTATTGTTTATATATCAAGAAAAGAGTAAGAAAATAAGTTGTTGAGATTTGAGTGAACTAAGTTATTGATATATGCAACATTTTTTTTAAAAAAAATGGTTCAAACCGGTAAACCGCACAAACCAACCATTTTTGTTGGTTCGGTTGGTCCGGTCGACCTAACCAATCTTGCCGGTTTAGTTTAGTTTTTTCAAGACCTAATCATTCGGATGTATGTATGTAGATTATCATCAGTTGTGAAGTAGTCACTTTGCCTTGTTATACATGTTCTTGCACCAGAACATACTTTATATAAGTGTTTTATGGATTTAAAAATTTCTTTTATTAGGATTCTTTATCTCATCAATAGCCAAATCTTTTATGTGTCACGTATGACAACCTTTCCGACTTCTTAACGTTCGAGGAGGGCACTCGGGGTGGTTAGGGGCAGGATGTCTGGGAAAGCAGGCTTGGTATGACTCCCTTCACCGCAACGTTAAAGAAAAAAGTACCCTTTGAATACAAGTTAAACAACCGTATATAAAAAGTTTACTAAATATTAACAATTTATAAGGCTTTTCTAGGGTCGAACACGAAAAAAAATGTTATATAAACCCTATTCATTTACAGCTGGGCGGGTTAAGACATTTATATACAGCCGAAGCGGGTTGCTTGTATGCCGGAATGCTACTCGGGTCAAAGAACCGAACTTCCCCGGGTTCAAAGGCTAGCTCACTGTGCCTGCAGAAATGAACCAAAATTCTTTCTAATGGTTTGTATACAAACACGAAGATTATTGAACCACTCACCTTCTAAGATCGAGTCCAACTAAACCTGCTTGTAGTATTGTTAAGTTATCTGAGTCCGGTGAGACAATGATCACAGTGTCCTCTGAGTATTGAGTTTCAAGAATCGACATTAGTTGTGTCACGCGAACAAAGACATCAGCAACACTCTCGTTTGGTGTTCCATCATTGATCGGGGGCGGTTTGATGTTGGAGGAAACTAGATCTGATGCATATATCTGTCATATTATTCACAAAGCAATGATAATTCTGAAGATATCTAAGAGATCAACAATTCTGAAATCAATTTCTATCGTTTAAATAAATATGTTAAACAAGTAATGTTCAGATTACATGATTTTAAGTGTGTTCAGGTTAGGATTGATGTCTTTGACACAAATAAATATATGGGTCATGTTTAGATTGTACAATTCAACCCACCAAAAGCCAAACCAACACGATTGAACCCCTAAACTGATATCTAATTCATCTACCAGATCAATCTCACACAACTCCAACACCAATGTGATTTGCTATCATTGTTTATTTTAAACAACATGAATCAAAGATTGAAGCTTTATAATTGAACAACAAATACAAGAATCTTACTTCAGAAACCGACTGTAACGCCTTGCCTTCGTATGCTCCTAATCCACGAGCATCCAAGAAACTATACTCCGGAACTATTTTACTTCCAAACACAACAAACACAGATTCAGTAACAAAAACTTGCAATCTGTTTTGAATTACATTCTAAAAGAAACAATCAAAACTTGCAGAATGATCATAACCACTAGAATCAAGATCACAACTCCATAATATGACAATCAAACATCCCAAAATCATATTCAATAGCATCTCAAACACAGAAATGATTGTAACACAAATCAATAGTCAATAACTCAATGTTGTACCTTCTGTTAACACCATTGATAGCGGCGATGATTTCAGCAGCCTGATAAGCTCTCTGCGTAATCGAAGGCCAAATCCAGCAACCATTCTCACAAGCCCCCAATTCCTTCAACCTCAAAGCAGCTTTCACCGTCTGCTTCTTCCCGATCGTCGATAACCCATTATCCACAGAAGTTTTCGCTACAGGGTTTGTATTGATCACCCCCAAACTCTCGAATTCAGACTCCCCTGCCCTCACCAAAAAGTACCTTCAAAATCAAAACCCCTAGGCTTCAATCTCATACAAATCGTTAGATACCATACAAATTGTTCGATTCATTACAA
The DNA here is from genome assembly GCA_018326385.1 of Flaveria bidentis. Lineage (NCBI taxonomy): Eukaryota > Viridiplantae > Streptophyta > Magnoliopsida > Asterales > Asteraceae > Flaveria > Flaveria bidentis. Next base: position 11,332 of record BJCM01052312.1, on the reverse strand, counting down.
ACTGTTTGATTCCATACAAATTGTTCGATTCCATACAAAATGTTAGATTCCACACAAATTGTTAGATTTCATACAAATTGTTCGATTTCATACAAACTGTTGGATTCCATACAAATTGTTCGATTTCATACAAATTGTTCGATTCATTAAAATTTGTTCGATTCCATACCAATTGCTCGATTTCATAAATTGTTCCATTTCATACAAACTGTTGGATTTCATATAAAGTGTTCGATTTCATACAATTTTTTTGATTTCATACAAATTGTTTCGATTCCATAAAATTGTTCGATTTCATACAAACTGTGTGATTCCATACAAAGTTTTCGATTTCATACAAGCTGTTCGATTCATACAAACTGTTAGATTCATTACAAATTATTCGATTTCATACAAGCTGATTGATTCCATACAAACTGTTCGATTCTGTACAATTGTTCGATTCCATACAAAATTGACATAATCGTTAGTGCAAATGACTAAATGGGTTAGTTGTTACCGATTTGAGAGACGAACAGGGGGCATTTGAAAGAGGCCTCGAGCATGGGTGATCGGAACATGAGGGGCGATGAATGTGGCGATTGAGGCGGCGAGTGAGGTGAGGATGCGGCGGCGATCGATGGGTTTGAGGTTGATTGGTGGGGTTTCACGGTGGTTCACGACGGTGATCGGAGACGGTGGCGGGGTTTTGCTGGAAGATAATGGTGTTGCTAGCATTTTCTCCGGTGAACCAGTGGCGACGATGGGTTGAATCATCGGGTTAATATGAGGGGGAAAATATCAATGATTTTTGGTGATGGTGCATTTTAGATCCTTGTTCTTTGGTTTAATAGGGGGGCCTTGCGCAAAATGGTGAGTTCGGGAAGTTTGGTTGGAAAAAATGTAATTAAATTAAGAAACTAATATAATTTCAAGTAAAATTATGTTTGAGTGTGTAAAAAAATATAAAATTCAAGTAAATGTTTTACTTTAAATTCACTTGGTTATGAGCTTTCAAATTCCCTATCTATATGGAAGGATTTTGAAATTCCACACACAAGAAAATTTAAGGTGAAACATTCCCTTAGTTTTACATTTCATTACTCACTCAAACATAATTTTACTTGAAATTATACTAGTTTCTTAATTATATTCCATTCCTTCCAAACAAACGTCCCCTAACGGTTGCGTTTGATTGGAATGAATGGAATGAAATCGAGAAACTACTATAATTTTCAAGTAAATTATGTTTGAGTGGATAATAAAATGTAAAACCCAAGAAAATGTTTCACCTCAAATTTTCTTGGTTGTGGGATTTCAAATTCCCTCTCTAGGTGAAAGGATTTTGAAATTATACAACGAAGAGAATTTAAGGTGAAATATTCTCTTGGGTTTTATATTTTATCATCCAAAGTATACTAGTTTTTCAATTTCATTTCATTCCTTTCAACTAAACGCAATCATAACTTTCGATGATTAGCTCGTGAAGTTGTATTCTAATGGTTTTGATGATTAGCTCTTATAAAATAATTGAGGGTTTAATTTTTTCTAAGATGTAAGGGTTGATGGTGTTTAGTGGGAAAAATTATTAAAGAAAAACTTTCAGGCGAAACGAATGCGAAGTTCAAAAATCCTTTAGTTATTTTCAAGCTAAGCTTTGAAAAATTCTTTTAAATGAAAATAAAAAATATAATTAAATCACATGGCGTGGAAAACGGTAATTCATTTTAGAAATAAGTTGATAAATTGTTATAAACCAAGTCCTCGCGTTACGGTGGAGACGTAAAACCGTGTCAAATAATAACTGTTAAATTACTATTAGCGACCACCAAATTCGAAAAAAACCGTATTATAAAGGAAATAAAAATGAAAAAAAAAATCGAACAAAAAGTATATATAAACCACACACGTAAAATATAAAATATAAAAAATACAACAAATAATTTGACTCAAGACCCGCACGTTCCGACGGGCCGTTAAACGGGAAAAATAAGCGTAACAACGTTAAACCACACACACAACTTACGACGTTTTCTCTCAAAATTCCGAGCGAAATGTAAAACAAAAAATTACAAATAATGGCAAATATAGGGGGTCAAAGTTGAATGTAAAAAGTTACAATGCTTAAATAATAAAATGTGTAAAAGTATTTGGTTTAAAAAATAAATAAATTAGATAGTTGTACATCATGCATGAGAATATGTACATAAAACTTGGTAATTAGAATATATATATATAATAAGATGAGTATGAAACTTATATATCAAGTCACAATCTTAATAAACCTATGCCATGGGCAGACTTAAGAAGGGTGGAGAGGGGTCAACCGACCCCGTAAATTTTTCCTCTTATGTGTAACGTGTATTGACCCCGTATATTTTTTAATACTGACCCTTATAAAAAAAATTATAACCTCTAAACCTCATTTTTATTGGAATGTTTAACCCATTTAAAATTAAAATAATAGCTCACTTAATTAAGGAAAAATTATTATTAGAATAATCATCAATAGGTTATTTTGTATAAAATCTCTAAGCTCATTTATTTAACTAAACAACTAACACATATTTCATTAATCTGTTAACATTCATTAATTATCTCTAAATTTTATTAAAAGAATACCTTAAACAATACTTACATTTGCTACATTGAAAAAGACGTTTTAAGAAGGTTTTAATTGATGATGTGGTGAATATATTTCAAGTGATGAAGACATATAAACAACAACTATAAAATGTAATGTGTTTTACTTTCTAATGAAATTGTATATTTGTCAAATGTCTTATAATGTGATTGTAATTTGTTTTGTATAACCTAACCCGACTCGACCCAAACCAAAAATTTCAGCATTGAGTTGAGATATATACGTCTATTCGAAAACTGGAAAAAAACCGACCCCAAAGGAAAATTTTTTGGGTCCGCCCCTGGTCCTACGCAATGCACAAAACGCCATGTAACATGAACTTCACTCCTACTTGTTGGTGTTCTAATATAAACAGTTACGGTGGTGGATTTGTGGTCTTTGAAGTTGGTGCTTCTTGTAAACTAGTTTGCTACTCACGCTACGTGGCAGGAAGTATTCCACTTTTTTCCAATGCTACGTTACATTGCTTTGGTTGTTATTGGCTTGACTCGTTAAAAACCATAAAGGCAAATATTTGGTATAAAAAATAACAATACACCATTTATTTGCTCATAATCGGTTTAATTTGTCATTGTACCATGACGGTAACTACACTCGCTATAGCTTACAGTGACCACAATAAATTTTTGAACAACTATGTTTTCAAAAGAAATTATATCGCGCATTGACAAGGAAAATAGATACGTCCAAGAATTTCGCTTCTTAAAAAATGTCTACGAACGAAAGTTATTACCAATAAATGAAATCATCATAAAATAAAAACAGGTTTAAAATGTAAATTATATGGTAAAAATTGAGAGAATTAAATCTAGAAAAAAACTAACTCATTTACCTTTTATAACAAGTTCATAAAATACTAATGTTTAGTAGCAAAAGTTGAAGTTTTTTAAACCAAGTCTTGAGGGATCAAAAACAGTTTTATCAAACCTTTGTGACAAAATAAGAAAAACTAATAAATCTATTGTAGCACTCATGTTGTTAATTAACTCAAATCTATTCCATTATTGCCTATTGGTCGCTATATAATCCACATATTAATCTAGTCTTCATTCATTACTTTCTGCGCATCACTTTGATATTGCCCACTTGTAATCAACCGTATTACATCTAAAATTCACATGAACATGTTTTCTCTAGAAGTAATATCATATTGAGAACTCAAGAGAACCGTATACAGGTTTATACGTAGTGGGCATATGGTTCAATAAAATGGTGTGATAGAGAGTTATGTAATAGCTTTATGTATTATCATTAAACTTGAACATGCAAGTTTTTTTTACGATTCTAACAGTTTTTAACACTGATTGTGAAAAGAGTATGTTCGTATACGTACATATGTACATACATATACATGTGTATGTATTTGATTCAATCGAATTGTTGAATTTATATGATTTAAGGTTTGAAAACGAGGAACTGCACTCCCCGTTGGTTCGAGGAAGTTACTAAGAGTTTATGTTCTATTTGAATGGAAAAAGAGTTAGTTTAGATTGTAGTGGACGATTGATTATTTGACTAGTCTTTTTATTATCAATCTGAATTCCTACAAAAAGATTAGATATCTAAAGACATTATTAGTAATCGAGTTTTGAAAATGTTTTAATTAAGTAATTTAAGTTTGAAAAATATTCTAACTAAGGGTAGTGTTTGTTTTTTTCAAAAAGCTATTCCCCACCTCTTCATCTGCGCGCATGCAGACACGAGAAAATGTGCTTGCACCCTACAAGAGTGCACTTTATGTTTGGGGATATGATCAGTCTGGACAAACAACAAAACTTGAGGATCCCGAAACAGCTTCCACCCGAGCTTTTCAAGTGCCCCACGGGAGCGAATTCACGGTGGTTGGATGTGGCCTGCAGTCGAGAGCATACTGCAGCTGTGGCCTCTAATGGGTCACTCTTTACCTGGGGTTAGAATGTTAGATACTTCTTTTGTTTTTGTTTATGTGTTAGAACATGATAAGCATTCTTCAATTAGCAATGAGAAATCGACAAGTGGTCGATTTGTGGTAACTTTGTAGTGTAGTGATGTTAGTTTAAGGTTAATTTGGCGTAACTTGGTTACATTGGTTGGTTAGGAGCAAATGAGTTTGGTCAGTTAGGGGATGGAACCGAAACTGAGTAGAAAACATCCTAAGAAGGTGAAGCTACTGCAAAATGAGTTTGTGATCTCTATGTCTTGTGGAGTGCATTGTACTGTTGGTATTGTAGAGCCATGTGAGAACGATGGAACAATATCTAACTAATGAAACCAGAATGTGATGTAAAATATAATGTTTAGATGTGTTTATGTTGCCCAATGAATTTAATTATTTAGATGACTTAAAGTACTTTTAAAAGTTTAAAAAATAAGTTTACTTTAATTACAGAATATTTTAATATTCTGTAGATGTTTAAAAAACAAACAATATTTTTTCTTGCAGATTGCAGACGTTTGGTCCACCTCTTGATGTGGTTCGCAGACTGCAAACGTTTTCCTGCAGAAAAAACAAACAACACCTAAGTCATTCAGCTTTTAAATTTTTATTTAAATTAAAGATTTTAAATGTTTTTCTATTTGTTTCAATTAGAAATATTTTTTTCATTCTTTTTATGTGGACGTGAAATTGGTAACATGAATTATAGGTTTTAAAAAATATATATAATTAACGTCTTTTTTTAATTTTAATAATATTACATATACCGGATGTCCTAACCCCCACACTTCTTCTCCATTTAATTATTGACTAAAAATGATTCGATAATGACTCAATTTGATGATTTAGTAATCCAATTAGAGTAGTATATGTATGAGTAACATAATTGGAGTATTTTTAAACTTTGTTACTATTCTGTGATATTTTTTCTATCTATCACTAACATTCAAACTTATATTGTTTCAAATGATATATTTTTCAACCTACTTTTATACCTTGTACGAATAAAATCTAAAAGCAAATTGGATTTTAATAATCTAAGCTATTACTTATTAGCTAATAATAATTTATATTATTAAATTGGTCGGTAATAATCTCAACTTTTACTTTTATTACCATGAGTACTCCTGGTAGTATAATTATCGTAGATCCAAACTATATTTACATGTAATTTTTACTCATTTTTATTTGTATGTTATTTTATTTCATTCATGATTATTATTATAAGTGAAATCAAGTGCAAATCAACTGTAAATATTTGATTATTATGTTAGCGGGACTTTTATCGGTAATAAAGATGAAAGTTTGGATTCTTATCGTATAAATTAATAGTATGGATTATTATCGGTCATAGTTTGGATTATGAAAATCCGATATAACCAGATATCTACTAAATCTATTTAACAGCCTTCGCATCTACATGAACGTCATGTGGCAAAAAATGATTAGTTATTACAAGCAAACCAAGCTGTAATTTTGTTAGTCTCTTTATTGTTGACTTAATTCTTTGATCTGCCCTTAAATTGTTTATTCCATCTACTTTGAACTCAAGGAGAACGTGATTGATTGTCCTTGCCACGTTAAAGGGGTGGAACCAATTTAAGCACGAAACCAAGATCAACACAAGAGGGATGAACAAAATTAGGGCTTGGATTGAGATTTAATTAATAACTTCTCTTTATCTCATAAGACCCACATAGAGTTAGGACTCTTAGAAAAATTCAAGTATATATCATGTTATTGACACGCTATATGCCATTAGAGGCAAACTAAGTTTTATTTAAAGATAGTATGGCTTATTATTAGTATGTAGGTTATAATTTGAATTATTATAATCTAATTATTAAAAAAAAGAGTTTCAAGTAAACATCACATTATCAACACATCATGTCACACATCATAATGGATGATAAAGTTATTTCTTCATCAGATGGGATTGTCGTAGGCAAGAAAAGTGATAATCATTGATGCCCTTGGTCAAATTACCGGTATGCATTATTAATGATCAACGTGTCATATTTGAGTTATTAAAATTGGATAATTGATATTTGATTTATAAAATAAATAATTAATGAATTGATAATACAATTAATTAAATCGATTTTAGTTTTCAAAAAACAAAAATTAGTAAGATGATAACATCATGAAGATTACAAATTATAAGTAGGTGCTGTTTTTTTTTCTGTAGGAGAACGTCTATAGTCTGCGGACTACATCTGCAACAAAAAAGATGGACCATCTACAGCAGAAAAGATGAATCAAACGTCTGCAGTCTGCAAGAAAAAAAATGTTTGTATTTTAACATCTACAGACTATTAAAATATTTTGTAATTAAAATGAACATGTTTTTAAACTTTAAAAAGTACTTAAACATAATCCATTATCAAACCTAAACATAATTCATGTGACAAATTAAACAAACCTAAACACTATCAAACATAAACAAACAATCCATGGAACTTTACCTATGGGGAGCAGTAGGTGGCGGTCGAGCAGGAGGTTGCAGGAGAGAGGGGGCGGCGACGATCGAGCCGGGGGAGGGGGGCCGGTCGAGCGGTGGGAGGGGGTCAGTCGAGCAACAAAAGTCAAAGGAGAGGGAGGTGGTTGGTGGTGAGGTCGCCGACGATGGGGGGAGGCCGGCGATGGAGGATGGGGAGATCAATGGGGGAGTATGTATTGATGGGGGAGTATGTATTGTGTTTAGGTTTTTTTCAATATGAAGAAGTTGGAAGATGAGAAAAGAGGTGGGTTTGTGTCTTCTCCAAAAAAAGGACGGTAAAATATTTTTTAATAAAACGTCTTTTGAAAAACAAACAGTCTGAAACCTAAAATGTTTGACCGTCCTTTTTTTGGTGAAGACAAAAGAGCTTAAGAAGCTCTTTTCTGAAAAAACAAACAACATTGTAGTGTTATTCATGGTAGTTTATAATGAAACCCACTATTCTTGTTTTATATTGATATCCTCAAAACCTTTGATTTTTTTTATGAAAACTAGTGGTATTTCTTTTCGCGCGTTGGGGAAGTGTTCGTCGTCTTTCGTGGCGATATGTTTTTTGCACATCTAACATCATGCCTTGCAGCGGACTTTTATGATATGTAATGGATTAATGTCTCATTTTTTATTAAGTTATTTTTCATTGGTTAGTATCAACTAACGAATAAAAAGTTATCTGAAGCAATTCAGTATCATATCTTTCAACATGATGACATCCAGCCACTGTTATCTTTTGTACTTACAACCGCATCAAATTAAACCTTTAAAAAACACTTTTAAGTCATTATCATAATAACTTGTATCACTTGTATGTGATTGAGTATTATGCAGATTTTACATGGAGCCTTACAAAATCTAAATGATCTAACTTGTAGTAATATTCATAGTTGTACAAAATAAAATACACCCATTCAACTCACTCACATGAATCTCTCATCAAATAACCTCGTCTAAAATATACTATCACACAAGGTTTAAAACCGTTACTAACAACCGTCGGAAACCCAAACTAAAAGGACACAGGAGGGTGAGAACCAGCAGAAGCGGCCACCGCCTCAGGCACCATCAAGGAATCTAAGAAATGTTCTTTCCAAAAATGAAAAGTGAAGCGGACACATCAACGAAAAACAGGCCACACGCATGGAGGAATTGTACCGGAAGCTGCTCAACTTATAAAATACTATTCATTCCTTTCATAAATGAATAGACAGATAATAATGTCATAAGTTGCATATTGTGTAGTGTCAAAGGTCTTGGTAACCAATTCTGTTGGTGAATGTTGATGGAAAAAGGTGTGAGAGGTAATAATGAATGTTAGTCATTTGAAGGTCAAATAAACTATTGCCAAAAGCATGTTATATACTTGTATATGACAATTGATCGTATAAAACGTAGTTATTATTTACTATTAAAATGGGAATGAATGTATTTTACTTTTTATAAGAAAAATAAATATGATTTGGAAAAGGGTATGATGAGTGTTTTAAGTGGGAAGATAATCAATTTAAAAATATAGAAGAATTAATAACAAAAAAGATGTACCTTACAAACTAAATCAAGACTATCTTATAGGTTGTAATGGTTACATTAAACACATTCTATTTTAATATATAAAGTGGTTCAGTTTCATTTAATGATTTAATCTCAACTAGTTTTTGCTCCTGCCATAACCGCAAGAGTCCGCTCAATTTTTCCACTCATAACACTGTTACTTTGGTCGTTATTTGTTTGATTTGTCAGAAATCATAAAATCGAAGTTTAATGACAAAACACAAAAAAACTACATTTTAGTGGTCATACTCGGAAAAAAATAGAATTTCAATATAAATAGTTTAATGAACAAACTCTAATATCCTAAACTTTAGTGCTCAAAATCATGCACTTTGTAATGGGAGTCTGGTTAATTTTCCCCACAAGCAAAACTACATTATTTTGGTTGTTATGTGTCCGGCTTGTCAAAACCATAAACTCATAAATAAAAATACTTAAAACTAATGTTTTTGTTTGACGGCTAAACTCATAAATACTAAATTTTAGTGCCAATCTCAAAAAAAATTTTCACTATAAATAGTATATTGGTCGTACTTTAATATCCTAAACTTTAGTGGATAAAATTAAAAAAACAAACCGGCGGTCAAAAATATATAACACCAAACTCTAGTGAAAAAATAGGTAAATAAAATTTCACTGTAAATAGTTTGTTGGCTGGATTCTACAATCCTAAATTGTATATATATTAATTATCAATTTTTGTATGCATTAAAGTTACACCCTTTGTATCTGTTAAAGGTTGTATCTTATGCTTTATTGGTTGTACTTATTTTTTTCTTTTTTTAATCTTTATTTTTTTTATTTTAACCCAATACTTTTATATTTTTTTTATAACTTAGCCCATATTTTTATTACTTTCAAATTTGGTTCCGTATACTTTTTATATTTTACAAAATTTCCACTTTACGTTTCGGTCTAAATTTTATGAGTTAACACGTTGTAGTGTGCATGTGTGGCTCAACGTTTTTGCGCTTATTTTTCACCCGTTTAACGGCCCCATCACAACGCGCTGGTCCTAGATCAACTTGCTTATTGTTTGTATATGTTTTATTTTCGCATGCGTGATTCAACATTTTTACATTTACTTTTCTTTCGGTTTTATTTTTTGTTTTATATGTATTTTTAATATGAGTTTTTTGGTGTTGGTGGTCACTGACGTGATGTGTCAATGCTATGTGGCATGATTTTACGTCCACCTGCAACGCGGGATGCTGGATTCTAGTTTTATCTTATAACCAAAAGTTAGAGTTAAAAGGGAATTTTTTAAACTAATGTGGTTCAAATTTAAAAAAACAAACAAAATTATTCATTTACCATCATAAATTATAATAGAGTAATTGAGTATCTTAATTACTCATGTCACAGTAAATGACAATGACTATTCTCATCGCGCGCTCGCGGCTGGTCTGTCGCCGATGTAGACCGCGCCCGTTGGAAGGGCGACGATGGAGAGAGCCGTCTTTTTCGCAGCTGCCCGTCCGAAAGGGCTGGAGAAAGATGGGGTGGTGGGCCCCACCACCATAAATAATTAAATTAAAATTTTTATAATTAAAATATTTTAAAATTTTTAATTAAAATAATAAGTTAAAAATAAAAATTTAATTAAAATATGTTAATTAAATAAAAGTATTTTTTTACATTTCTAGTATTCAAGTAATTAGTTAAAATTAATTAAATAATAATTTAAAATGAGTTAGTTAAATAATAATTTAAGTATAATATTTTATTTTATTTTAACATTTATAGTATTAAAATAATTATAACAATTTAAAATTAAATAATAATTTAAAATATTTACATTTATAGTATTAAAATAAGGGGATTAGAGAGTTGTTTTATTATTGTTTATATCTATTAATTTTGTATCGTCGTTTTTGTTTTATTGTTTTACGTTGTTGTTTTTTA